>ML685786.1:6118599-6131464 GCA_007922175.1 Pelusios castaneus | reverse complement strand
CGGATATCTGCCTGGCTCTCGCTAAGCCAGAAGCCGCCAATGTTTAGCCCCAGGGCTGGGCGCTTCCACCTGCCAGGCGCGGTCGCTGCGAGCCGGCAGACCGGCAGATGGAGCTGTCGGCCCGGCCACGCCACCCCCCGGTGTCCCCGGAGGGAAACATGAGCGAGCACTTCCGACAGCAGCCGGCCGCGCCTCCAACTTTCTGCTCCCCCCGTCGCGCCCGCTCGCCCTTCCTGTGCCTGTGCGCGGGGAGCTCGGCGCTGCGGCCCCGCCGGAGGAGCGCTCGGCCGGCGGGGGAAGCGCTGCCAGGGATGGGCCCCGGGAGCGCAGCGAGGTAAGCGCGCCCGGACGGGGGTGGGGGGCGGCTGCCAACTTTCCGGAGCCCCCAGCCTGGCCCAGCTTCCCCGGCTCGCCCGAGCCCGGCCTCGTGTTTGCATGAAAGGAAGGGCGCCCCGGGGGCAGGGCCGTGCTGGGAGCCATCGCCCCGCGCCTTGCACCCGGGACCAGCTGCTTCCCATTGCAATAGAGCCGGGCTGGCGGGGCCCAGAGCAGAGGGGTGCATCTTTGCTCCCCACTGCCTTGGTGGCCAGGGGATCCTCGCTGCCCCCTTTGTGTCTGATGCCAAGCAAGCAGCCCCTCCACTTAGCCTCTTCTGGCTGCCCAGGTTTTATCACAGAGGGGGTGTCGCTAGGGGAGTCTGCTAGAGACCTGCGCTGCGGTCACAATCCGGGTGTGTGATTCACATGGGGCCCCTCTAAGGTGCAGGGCCTCTCCCATGCTCTTGTCTAGGGCCAGCTGTAAACACCCGGCACTGCCCAGCACCGGCCTCCTGCTGCATGGCTGGCTTTTAGAGCTACTTGGAAAAGTGCCTCCCCGACAGCGCGTCGGAAGGCGCAGGATTCTGCCCACCTCCGGCCCCAAATCTCGTCTGAACAGAACAATTGTAGTGCTAGAACGTGAGGTGTCCTCACTGTTGCGATGAAGGGGATGATCTGTGATTGCGTCTGGCTCGCTGGCTTTCTCTAGCATGTTCTGGTCCGCGCCAGGGGACGCTGTAACAGGAAGTTCCGGAGGGGTAGCCGTGTTGGTCTATCCCAGCAAAATCAAAACAAAGGAGGAGTCTTGGGGCGCTTCTAAAGACTACCACATTTATTTATTGCATGAGCTTTCGTGGGTAAAATCGTCAGATAAAATGGAAACTACTGTATGGAAGGGACTATATAAATGCAGAGAAGGGTAAGTCACAGGCCTGTATTGATATATGCCCTTACATACGATAGTTTTCCATTTCATGTGTGTGATGAAGTGGGATTTTACCCGCGAAAGCTCATGTGATAAATAAACTTGGTAGTCTTTGAAAGTGCCACAGAATTCCCTTGTTTTGCAACAGGAAGGATTTTCATTCTCATCTGTTGTTTTGAAACGTGCTTTGAAAATGGGGATAGAAAGGTCTTTTCCCATTTTACAGATGGGGAAGCCGAGGGAGCAGAATGGTTATGTGCAAGATCTCACCATGAGTCTGTTGCAGAGACAGGTCTAAAATCCAGAGGTTTTGGCTTCCCAGTCTTGTTTATACCAATCGAAGTTCCCCTGAGCTGTTGGGTCATCCGGCTGATGTGGTTAAGGCATGTCAGTTTTATAGTTAGGGAGGGGTTTGTGATGAAGCCACGTGGCCCGCTTCTTGTCTGATTGCCTTGGACTGCCCTAACCTCATGGTTTGGGTGTCCGTTTTGCAGCTGGACGGACTGGAGGTGACCTTTCAGGGTGAGATTGAGCAAACCTAATGCAAACCTTTGGGATTATAGTTGAGGGCCTTAAGCACTCAGCCATTGCACCCACGGATGAGGAAAATGCAGCTTGAATTATGTTGGGGGATGGGTTAGAAAAGGATCTTAACCAGCCAGCAAAAATGGAGAAAAGAACCTGTTTTATGGTAGGTGTCTCTCCTTCATACCCCACTGGAAATCCCACTGACAGAAGAATGACCCAGGTTCCCAACTACATTAGGACAAGGCTTTAAAAATAGCAACAGTGTGATGTAATGGCAATGACCATGTTTGTCTACCGCATTTTTGTCCAGGAGGCATTGCATTGGGATTACTTCAGCTAGCACTGAAATGCAGCGTCCTCTGGGATGGGACAGGAGAATTGTTTAGAACAGGAAGTGAAGAAGCCTACAGCACACACATGAATCTACAGGCGACATTTAAAGAAGTAGACTAAATCTCAATTGGGAATTTCATTCCAAGAATACTGCAGATACCATCCTTGTTTCATGAAGAGACCACCCATGCTGGGGGTTTACATCCAGTGTCTCACCCATAAGCTCTGTCATCTCCCAGTAGAGTTGGAAATCCATACAGTGCTCCGCTTCAGAATCCACAACTATCATGAAATAGTTTCAGGATACATCTAGGCAGGACAGCTGCTCTTAAATGTGTATTTCAAGGGGCCTTGCAATCACGCATCCCCCTTGCACACAGGTAAATGATTTGCCATCCACCACTGGTGCTCTATAGATTGAGCTGTTGGGACCATTTAGATTTCTCCCACAAAACTGGTGCCAGAGCCCAAGTGTGGGGAGCCACGAGCTGGAAGAAGGCAGCCTAGAGACGTATCCTTGTGGATGGGACCTCACCTATTATTTCACTGAGAGCCCCGCAAGACCAATCTTTTCTCCTGCCTTCTGAGCTGGCCCTGAGCTGCAAAAATTAGGTCCATATCTGGGGAGCTTCAGATCCGGGTTTTGGTTCAACTCCAGATAAGGCTCAGTCACAAAGTTTGGATTCACACCCAAACTTCCCCAAAATACAGGCCTATTTAGAGCTAGGCTTTGCATTCTTAACCATCTCTAGTAAAATTACATCTTTGGAACCACCTAGCTGCTAAAGACAAGGGAGGGTGAGCTGTGAATCCTCGTCATTCAGTGGCCAGTGGAAACACTAGGACCTTTGGTTTACTAGAAGGTTCGTTTAACTGGTGGAACCAGGCTGCAGATTAATTACATGAACTCCTGGAAACAGTGTGAAACTGAACCCTAGGTAACCAACCTCCAGACCCCGAGAGTTTCAGTTAACCAGGGTTTTATTCTCACGGATTTCCTCGCTCTTATCATTTCCCCCCATTCCAGCCCAGGCCACCTTTCAAACTTTTGTCAGTTGCAGCCACACCTGCAGCAACAGAGCCATCTGTGGGTTTCCTCTTACGGGTTCTGCATGCCCAGCATATGTACGGAGGCTTTGCATTCACAGAGCGAAGGGAAACAGCAACCCAATCTGTTATCAGAAAAGCTGACAGGCTGGTGGGAAAAGAAGGTGCAGGGAGTGCAGGTTATTTGGGGGGGGGGGGGGGGGGGCGAAAAAAAAAGGTTTCTTTCAGACTTTCATGTCAATAATCTCCTGTAAGATGTCAGATCTTCACCAGCTGGCTTGATCTCATTTTAGCCTGGTCTGTTCAGAAAGAAGCCCCATTTTACAGGGCACACCATATCTGATCTTTGACTACTGGTGGTGGATATGCCAGTGACCTAAGAAGGGAGGGGAGGTGGGGTGGGTTCTGAGTTATTACAGAGAATTCTTTCTTGGGTGACTGGCTGGTGAGACTTGCCCACATGCTCAGAGTTTACCTGATGGCCATATTTAGGGTCAGGAAGGAATTTTCCCCCAGGGTAGGTTGGCTAGGGCTCTGGGGGGTTTTCACCTTCCTCTGTAGCATGGGGCACGGCTCACTTGCTAGTGGATTCTTTGTACTTTAAACTCTTTACATCATGATTTGAGGATTTAAATAACTCAGTCTTAGGTTAGAGGTTTATTGCAGGAGTGGGTGGGTGAAGTTTTGTGGCCTGCATTGTGCAGGAGGTCAGACTAGATGGTCATACTGGTCCCTTCTGACCTTAGAGTCTATGGCTATGTCTACACTACAAAAAGTTACGTCGACTTTGTTAAGTCGACCTAAAGACGACCTTATTAGGTCGACTTAACAAAGTGGTTTCCCTGAACGGGGATGTAGTAAGTCGACCTAACTGCCCTTCGGTTGACCTAATAAAGTGGACTTAAGCGTCCACACTGTGCTTAGGTCGACCTAAGGAGTTGACTAAACCGGCGGGTTAGGTTGACTTAACCGGCGGTTCTTAAGTCGACTTAATGAAAACCTGGTGTGGATGGGGACTAAATTAGGTTGACTTAAGCTTCCTTAAATCGACCTAACTTGCAAGTGTAGACATAGCCAATGAGTCTATATCTGTGCTAAAAGTTTGCACTGATGCAGCTATCCTGATTTAACTACATCTGTGTTGCTCCTTTAATTCCATTGGAGTTGTTCCTAATTCATGCCAGGGTAAGCGACAGGAGAATCCAGCCTATGTTTTTACGTAAGTCCTGCTGCAGGGCTGCGCCCAGAGATGCATGCTTCTGTATCAAACACGGTTACAGCTGACACGTTCCAAAGGGGGAGCCGTGTTAGTCTAGTTCAGCAAAACAAACAAGGAGTCCTGGGGCACTTTTAAAGACGAACAAATTTATTTACAGTGTGAGCTTTCGTGGGAGAAAATCCCACTTCGTCAGACGCTTTGATTTTCTCCCACGAAAGCTCATGTGATAAATAAATTGGTTGAAATAAAGTGCCACAGGACTCCTTGATTGAGCTGAGAAACATAAACTTTCAACAGTCTGACTTCAGTGCAGCTGAAGTCTTCTGACTCATACCAGCTGCCCCACACTGTGGGTTGTCATTTACCCGGAGTGTGAAAAGACTGCTGCATCAGAATGGTGCAGTCCTACACCCGTTTTCCATTCACGTAAAGTACAAGATCCACGGTTTGTGGCAGTGTCATAGACATGGGAGAGGCAGTTTGCACCTCTTATTCATTAAGGGGGCACTTGGTCCTGCCACGAGCGCAGGAGACTGGACTCGATGGCCTCTCATGGGCCCTTCCAGATTCTATGATTGTGGTCCCTAACGCAGGCTAGGGCGGGAAGCTCTGTGGGATGTCCTTAAATGGCACCCCTGTTGTAGTGGCCCCAGTAGGGCTTTGTATGGGGATGGAATAGCTGAGGGAGGGTTCAGAAACATCCTGCCTCTTGTCTCCTCTCCTTCAGGCCCTCTGCAACACTCTCTGATCCTGGGGCTAGCTCTGTTCCTGGCCTAGTAGACACGTGCTAGGGATCTTCTCCCCGGGGAAACATTATACCCACTCTATAACCCCTTTGTGCCAGTGGTCTCTAGGGGCCAAGGTGTAAGGCAGAATAGAATCAGGCCTGGCACGTTGAGGCTGGAGATTTGGCAGCAGAGGCAGCCCAAGTGTGGACAATGAGCTGCGTGCGGCACATGTGGCCATCCTATGTAATGTGGGCACTGCAGGCCCTGCACCATCTTGATCTTAGTGGTGTTGAAGCAAGGTGGAGCGCGGTCTACCAGGACTTGTCCCCCAGGCCACACCACCCTAATAAATAGGATGGACAGCTCCAAGCTGGGCCAGTTTGATGATGACAGGGCAGCCTTCGATATCCCCAAGTTCGGCTGCCCTAGTTTGAGAGTCACGGTCTGATGGGCTTTGCTCACTGATGGGCTTTCTGAGTCCCTTTTGCCTTTACATGCCAGCTCTTCACCTTTCCATTTACATGTATAGATGGGGAACACACCAGCCTGACGAGAGAGAAGGAGTGCGAGACTTTTATAAAAAGAACGAGTCGGGGTTTATTATTCCTTTGAGACGAGCAGAGAAAATCTATACTGAAGGCATGAAATAGCAATAAAAATGGACTTTTTGCCAAAGCAAAATTAATTGAGTGAATCTCACTCCTCAAGTCTGAGCTCTGAGAGGCTTATGAGCTGGATATGAACTGCGCTGGCCCCTTCCAGGCTGTGATCTCTAGAGGATGGGAGGCAAAGCCCTCCCTCTGCTCCTGAACACCGGATAATTAAACATGATGTGACCAGTATACAGGAGCAAAGGGACTCTTGCTCTGGGCCTTTGCATCAGTGACTGATCCCTCCCAAGTTGCAGAGCAATCTGATATCTAAGATGTAAGGCCTCCAGGGCAGGGACTCTCCTCTCTGTCTCTCTGGAGTCCAGCACAGCGAGCGCTAATCCCTGTTGGGTCCTTTGGGTGTTCCCATAACATAAATACTTTACTTAGACTAATAACACAGTGTTTAATCGGTCTCAGCCCCAGCCTCTTGTTTCTCCACAGTCCCGGAAACTCAGTGAAATCAGCCTAAAAATTTGCCAAAGTTATTTTTTGGGGAAGCAGCCAAGAAAGATGGGTTATTGCAGAAGACGCTTCCTCCAGTTGAGGTTGGACGTCAACAGAATATTTCAGTGTCCTAGGCTGGCCTTTTGCTAATCCTGCTCTGCTTGTGCTGAAGTCTTGTTCCTCCCAGCTAGTTTCTTTCTGTATCTCCATTTACTGTCCAAGCCCACTGAGGGCTTTGACCTTCATAGGACTCTCCTGCCCAAATCTTTGAGGGGGAAGGGACAACCGTCCCCTCCCCAGGGTCTCGCTCTTTGATGTGTGTCTGCACTGTTATTTTTCAGTGGGAGAGTGTAGGGAGGAGCCGTGGAAAGACCTGTGAGGTGACAGAAGGACCTTCAGCAGCTGGTGGATAGAGGACGAAGCAGCACCAGAGACACAGATTAAATAGCAGGAGAGCTGGCAGGCAGAAACCGCTTCCAGGCGTGAGAAGGAGGGAGAACGGAGTGTGGGGGGAGGATAATTTGAACACGAATCTCCTCCCCCTCGGTGTCTACCCTCCAATTCTGAGGTCCTAGATTCAGAACCATCAAAATATAGCCCTGTTGAATCCCTTATCTCCCGGCAGCAGAAACAATTGGCCTGCAAAGAAGGGGGGAAACAATCTGTTTGACTGACAAACAAAAACACATTTCTGCACAAAAGGAGGAGGAGGAGGCCGCTGTCTGGCTGCTGCTTCTGCTTTTTCATTTCCCTCCCTCCTTTCTCCCTGCGCTGGCGGTGTCGAAGCTGAGCCGTTGCTCCTGCCGGCAAGACACCCGATGTTCTGACTGGCTGAGTTCAATGTCAGGCAGTCGGCAGCAAATGTCACTGTCAACCCTGCTGTTTCCAGCCACAGCAGAGCTGAGGCGAGTCCCTCATGTCACAACAGAGAAGGGTTCTGTGGGACGCAGAGGGAAATCTGGCTACCCTTTCTTCCTTCCCCAGCTGAATGGCTGTAGCAGGAGGCTGGGGCAGAGGAGAGGCAGTGAGAAAACGGGCCCATCTGGTAGCAGAGCAAGAAACTCAATCTAGAAAGAGAGACCAAAGATAGGGCTTTGTGAGGTGTGAGCTGGATTCCCGGAGGGGGAAGTAAGGGGAAATTCAGCCAGATTGCCAATCATCTGCTGAAATCTCAAAGCACAGGCAGCGTGCTACAATGGTACAGCCTCAGGAGGCCAGAGTTCTGCTCCCTGGTTCCCTGCTGATCCACTCTGCGACTTTGCACGACTCAGTTAACAGCACCCTGCCTCAGTTTCCCCCTCTACAAACCAAGGCTGACAACACCTATTCACCATTAAGGCTTTGAGATCCTTGGATTGAAGGCACTATATGAAGCATTAATTGTTATTCTTTTCATATGCAAACACCATAGCCACCAAGTTGTTGCTGAGATTAATCCATTTGAACATGCCTACCTCAGGGGACCTCAAAGCCATCCATGGTGTTTGGCGACACTCTCTGTCTCCTCAGCTTGATTTCCCATCTTTGGAATCTTGTCCGTTGGTGTCTGTTTTAAAAGAAAAGGAAAAGAAGTTGATTTTTTTTTTTCTCTCCCTTCCTCATGCTGCATCTTCTGTGAGCCTTGAGCAGATGCGGGATCACTTTCCTGTCTGATGCGGGATGCTGTTCTGCTTTGCCAGAAGAGGTGACACGGGAAACTGAAAACACTAAGCATAATTCCCAGTGCCTACTTGTTTATGGAGAAGTGTAAGAACAGAGTCGCATGCCCCACTGTGACCAGATAACGTATCCAAATGTGAAATTGCAATGAACACAGGAAAGAGAATGCCAAAAGAGCCACTGATGCCACCATGAGATTCCTATTCATTCCCAATTCAAGATTGGTGTCAGTGGGAACTAAGTGGGAAAGATAACTTCTTACAAGTGGGCTAGTCAGCTTTTGAAAAATTTGATTTGTTGCACTGCATATCAAGTAGCAAACCAATACTACAGTATAAAATGTAGTTTGCTCACCACGGGGTGAGTTAATGACAGATATGGCAATCAGTTAATGAATGGCGAATTTCAACAATTCTTTCTGATGCATCAGTCCAAGCATGTGATTACTATGCATCACAAAAAGTTGGTACAAATGGAGTGTGGGGGGAAGTACCATGGTAGATTCAAGGGATCAATACTTAGCATTGTTAGAATATCACAGCTAAAGCTTATGGGCAAATGATAAATACTTTCTGTGAACTTTTTATTTAAATCCTCAACTCCCTCCCACCCCCATTCAGAATTTCCCTGTTTTTCCTTTCACTCTCTTTCAGTGGGAAAGCGAGGGGGGGGGGAGGAACCAACCCAAGCTGAAGAAATAAAAACTAAAAAACATTTGATTTCAAACACTAAAAGATGTTTATTTTCTCCCAGGAAAGCTCATGAGATAAATAAATCTGTTAGTCTTTAAAAGTGCCACAGGACTCTGTTGTCTTTCTACAATAGACTAACACGGCTCCCCCTTTGGAATTAAAAAATGTTTGGTTTTTTAAAAATTGTTTTGTTCGTTGGGAAAAAACCAACCCTCAACATTAACTTTTGGGGAAAAGACTTATGTAGAAAAAGTTAAAAACTTTTCTACGAGTCTTAAAGAAAATATTTGGACCCGCTCCAACGAAAACACACCTCATGATGCTTTATTGGGCTCACCAGTTCAGAGACTTACGAGTTGAAGGACAAAAACCATGACGCCTTCATCTACTGCAGCAAGCTTTTAGAGCCAACAAGCAGGTACTGTGAATTAGGTGCAAAAGAGCTATACACCAGGACATTAGAAGAGAGGAATTACTAGGACAAAAATGCTGAGGAGCTATCCCTTTTGAAAGTGGAAGAGAATGGCTGGCAAGCAGCCAAGCTAATAAATAAACTGTCCACATCAGTGTCATACATCATCACCCACCCTGAGGGGCAGTGTTGCTGGAGGAACAAAAGACGGTTGAACTAAACCATAAAAGGCTGGTGTGCTCTCTTTAGGACGTTCACAATGGGGCTGTAAGTGCCCCGGAGCTCTGACCCCGCTAGTCACTGATCGTGACGATAACAGTGAAGCAGCAAAAGTAAATCCCAGGTGGCAGACCCACCTCAGTGGCCAGGCAGGTCCCAGCCGAAGGAATTATTTGGATATCAAGAAGTGGCTGTGTGATCAGAAACCCCCTGAGATTCAAAGTTGGTGCAGTAGCTCTTGACAGAGGTAACCAGCCAAGCTAACGCACCTCCATTTGTGTGCTTTGGGAAACGGCTGCGTTAGTGTGTGGCGGTTGGTTTTCATTGACCTTGCTTTTCCAAAAGAAAGGGAAGGGGACGGGGTGGTTAATCCCTGTCATGTGGACTGGGAAGTAAAAACCAGTCTCCTGCCAGACCAGCATGCCTGTGTGTCTCACTGGATTACAGCAGTAACCCGTATCTCCCTGTACCACTGCGCTTTGCTCAGTGGAGGGAAAGCCAACCATTAGCAAAGAACTTGTGGCAATAGGGAGCCAATTGCAGAATCCCCGTCTTTGCACGGCCGTGCCAGCTGCAGAGACAAGGATGCAGAGCAGTCAGTGCTCCATCTTGAGTCAAGGGGCCTTCACTTGGTTGCGTTAGAGCATGGCATGCTGGGACATGTAGTTTGCAAGGACCAGATCTCCCTGTTAAATGCAAGAACAGGCCTGGGCCTCGGTGGGCAGCGCGTTCTTTGCTTCCAACCATCTGGGGTGCTCTCAGTTCACTGGCCCAGGCTACCGGCTGCATTAGCGAGTGGGGTTAGCCAGGCAAATGCAAAATGGGCACGCTAGCCCTGTTGGCCTGTGGGAGGCTCACTGTGTTCATTTCCCGCCGCTGGGGAGGTTTGCAGCGAGCCAATGGCCATCCTTTAAAAGGAGCATCATCCTTTTCAGGAGGGACAGCCCCTGCCCGCCTAGGCAGCTGCTGTCCAATCCCCTGCTCAAAGTGAGCTGTACTAAGTCAGGTCTAAAGTCAGGACCCCACGTGGGCACTTCCTTTTTTTGCCCCCTTCCAGCAAAGGAAGGGAGATATATGGGGAGTGGAAGGCACGTTTTTGTGGTCCTAGCAGGGCTGAAAGGAACCAAGAGGAGGAGAGAGGGGAGACAGCAGCACAGATTAACCGATCCACTTGGCTGGTGACTGACAGATGCTGTTTCTCCAGTTGGCCGAGTGATACACTCGTGCCAGTCAACTGTTCTGTCAGACTTGCTTTGGCACGGCCCCCCTCCTCAACACACCTCTGCTCTCTTTGCACCCTGCAGCCTTCCCCTGTCTACCAGCAGCTCTGCGATCACACTGTGTCCTCTGCAGCTGTGTGGCCTCACTCGCTGTCGTGCACGGGGCCCCCCTTCCTGCCCCCTGCCTCTCTTTTTCTCAGCTGGCCCTCAAATGCAGGCTCCAGTTCCTCCTTCCTTCCTCAGCTGGCTTCCTTACAACGCCTGCCTTATCCTCACGGCTCCATCTGCCTTTAGGCCCTGCTAGCTCCTATTTCAGACGTAGCTCCCCGTCAGGCCACGACCAAGCCCCTTGGGGAGTCATTCGGTGGGCGAAGGCAGTACAAAACCCACCGTGTAATAAAATCAAACATGGCCTAAAGTTTGGCTCCGAGCGGAAAGGATGGTTCAGGCAAAGCAGCCAGCCTCTTGATGGTTCAGCCTTCCCTGCTTAGAGATGCATTAAAACAGGGCGGGAGGCTGCTCTAGACACTTACACGATGAGATTGTGGCGTTGACTAAGCCTTGTGGCGTTGCCTAAGGTGCGGCGGGGGGGGGGGGTTGTACAGAGCCAAAAATCTCATCAACCAGCCTCCATCATAGTATCTGAGCACCTCCCTGACTTTATCTTCAGACACCATGTGACGTAGGGTGGTGCTGTGATCTCCACAGGACACATAGGGACCTGAGAGACTAATGACAGCTCCTCAAAGAGATTTAAGGGGCCTTATTCCCATTGGGGTTAGGTGTAGGGTTGCCACTTTGGACTGGACACGTTCCTGTAGTTCTCATCATATGACCATCTTTTATTAAAGATTAATCTTTCATTCCCGGGGACTTCAGGATGATCTTGGAGGCTGGCAACCCTAGATAAGAGCAAAAATACTTTTGAAGATTTAGCCCTAA
The DNA here is from genome assembly GCA_007922175.1 of Pelusios castaneus. NCBI lineage: Eukaryota > Metazoa > Chordata > Testudines > Pelomedusidae > Pelusios > Pelusios castaneus. Next base: position 6,120,126 of record ML685786.1, on the reverse strand, counting down.
GTGACTTGCCCAAGGTTACGTAGGGAATCTGTAGCAGAGCAGGAAAATGAATCCAGGTCTGAGGGTATAGCTTTAACTATTCAGCCATCTGTCAGAGTTCAGGGTGACTGCACACATGGACCAGCAGTGGCACCGACTGTAGACTCCAGGTTCCTAAGCTCTCACCTCTCTTGTCTGGAGACCTGTGTGTCTCTCCCTCCTGACTGAGCTTTTTCTAAGCTGCACAGTTCCTGCCTATGCTATGTTCCCCAGTGAGCCAGACAGCCTAAGCAGGCCTGCTTCACTTTCTCCCCAGAGGCTATAAACAATATAATTGCCCACATTAGAAGTTACCTTGCAAGTTACCTTTCCAAGCAACCACATGTATTCTTCAGGTGAAAGCATTACAGAGAAAACATTCAAACCAATAAAAGAACCTGAATGCATGTTAATAAGCTCACCAAAGATCATCCCCACTCCAGCCAGGGCTCTGACTGGTAATCACACCTTCAAACCCCACCCAGAGGGTTTTTTGGAGTTGCAACTTCATAACATCTTTTGCTTCAGAACAAGAAAACCCCATGACACTGGGAGTCACTCCTTTATACAGTTTGGGAACAGGTAACCAGCAGACAGCGGGTTTCTTCTCAGCACGTAGCTTCAAAAGGTTGGGTCTGGAGGTGAGAATTTGCATTCCCCTCCTCCCATATATTTCCTCGGAATCCCACTCAACATCTTCTTGTCTGGCACCCTTGTGTAAAAGACTTATAATATAACTCTTCCCAGGGTTTCCATTGGTCATGTCCCCCTCCTCGAGGCATTCTGTATTATGCCACAGTAATACATAAATATTTGCATTTTTAATACAAGACACTTCTAAAATGCTTTAACTTAATTCATTAAGGCTTGTCCAGGATATTATAGGAAATCGCTATATCTATCTTTCACCATCTTTCCTCGTATTGCCTTTATTTCCCCTCACTCTGATTTCTCCAACTCTATTCTGAGGCTGCCCTGAGCTCCAGCTGTCCAGCCAACACGACATGCAGAAAGATGTAACCCACTCTCTCAAGCAAAATCAGAACTCTGTCAGGTGAGCCTAATCTCAAACACCAGCATTGACACCCCTGTATCATTTCAAGACACGGTCCCAAAATGCCCTTGCTTTTAAACCTTCTCAGCCCAGTCTGTTTCAGGGACCTCAGCTTCACTCTGCTTCTCTAGATTTGGTCCCTACACGCCACCATCCTTCTTTTGACGCAAGAGCATCTGCCACCTGGAGCAGCCTTTCTGTATCTCATTACTTTATTAACTCACCACAGTATTGCAAATATTTTCCCCCTTGCCTACACTACATAATTTATCTTTCCCTCTATTGTAGTTAATTCTGGAAAGCATTTTGGTTTAGAGTTTGGATGAAAAATACTGTACAGTGTAGTGCAGTGTATACTGTGTTTTGTACAGTACCAAGAATGATGATCTATCTATCTATCTATCTATCTATCTATCTATCTATCTATCTATCTATCTATCTATCTATCTATCTAT
>ML685786.1:6103921-6118589 GCA_007922175.1 Pelusios castaneus | reverse complement strand
TATCTATCTATCTATCTATCTATCTATCTATCTATCTATCTATCTATGTCATATAATAATTAATGCTGTGTGAATAATTTGCAAGAAATAATTATTAAATTCATTTCATTTCTGTTCATAAATCGTTTGTGCTTTCCTCCAGTTACATTCATTATTCAAAATTACTTTGAGTCCCCCCAACTGTATTCGTTATTCAAAGTTATTCTCCAGATAATTTCAGCAAATATTTTTTGGTAGTCACTCTTCTGTGAGCAGTTCGTTGTGAATATGCCAAATGAAAGCTGTTTTAATTGGACTCTTAGGTCACATGTTATGTTGCTGTTTCCTCATTGGAGGAGTGTAACTCCTGGAGTCAGGTTTCTGGTGTGAGTACTTGCAAATAAGACTTTTAAATCCACTTTCTTCAAATACGCTGTTCAAAAATTAACTTTTTGGGGGTGAATATTTCTGCTGTGGTAAGCGCATTGGCAATAAGGCTTGGAGAATGTAAACACAAGAGTGGCACAAGTGCAGATGCATTTCATTTATGTGAAAATTTGAGTGGAAGCGAGGGAGACTTTTTGCAGAATCCCCGTTGCTCCAGTAATAATAAACCAAATAATCTTACTACCTAAAAATAATGTTGTAAAAAGACATTGATGATAATACTTTGCTCATTAATCCTTCTATCTAAGGATCTTATACTTTACAAACATCCTTTAATTTAGCCAGAGCCTCTGTGAGTTTGTTATAAGTTTATCCCGTTTTATACTGTAGGTTCCGATCCTTGATGTTTACTGCAGAATGGGATGCAAGTAAGCCACAGAGAGATCAAGGGCCAAATACTTCCCTGATTTGCACCCTATTCAAACAAGACTCCAAGTCATCTCACATAGAGTTTGATTTGGGGAAGTTTATGACTCAAGTGACTTGCCTCTGGTCACACAGAAACTCTGTGATACAGCTGGAAATGGAAGCCTTTCTCTGATTTAGAGATCAAAACTAAATGGTGCACAGAGTTCAGACATTTTCTCTATCAGAAGCCTGGCTCCTGCCACCTCTTGTAAAATCTCTTCAGTTCTAGGGGTTTCTTTTTCCTCTTTTGGTATCAGGCTGAGTCAATGAGGCCCACCCTTCCCCCCACTTAACAACATACACTCACATGGCATATTTATGCCTCCAAAGTGGAGCATTCTTGTTGGTACAGCACATGCACACGATGGCCTCGTGCTTCCAACAGCTGCTGCTGCCTGATTTCCCTTAAAAATAAAACCCTTCTAAAGGTACGGCAGGGACATCTTAAATGCAGAGCTGTGGCATGCCGTTAATCATATCGTCTTAACAGGTTTATTCCCTCATTAAATATTTAACACTCGTTTCACTTTATCAATAGTGTGGAGGCATGCAGCCCCAGTGCAAAGATTTATGCCCTCAATAGGACTGGCTCATTTGGGTTGCTGGGAGGCATCTGAAAGCCAGCTAGAATTTCACCAATGGGGAGGTTTGGGGATTTTACACCTGGGTTTATAGATTCTGATTGCAATTTGAAGAGACCTAGGACATTCAGCCCCACAGATCCTATTGAGATTCATGGGCAGAATGGGGGCAAAGTCCCCCATTTGGGTTTGAAAATCTCAGCCTGTTTTAAAAAGCGGGCGCAGGGAAGATCTGGAGACACAACTGCGCTGTAAATAGCCGCTCTTGCGTTAGGTCGTAGCAGTACTCTGTGTTATATAATAATGATAATTAAAAACAAAATGTGTGAGAACAATAGATGGGCTGGGAGAGAGTTCGGAGAAGCACCCTTTTGATCCCAACTTCCCGCTGCTGTTTGTGGAAGGGTTGTTGCTGTTGGGGTTTGGACGTGAACTCGGCAGCTTGCAGGTGCAGCCTCTGTCCTTCACTGGTTATTACCAGAGCTGCTCCCTTAACACAGGTGTGACACCTGATCTGGCCCTTCCCTCTCGTCCTGCTCCAAGCAACGCAGAGCTGGTCAGAGCGCAGCCTGCAGCAGGTCTGTGAAGTTACACAATGTGACCTGTGACCATCCTCTTGTGTAACGGCTTGCCTGGAGGACAGGTCTCAGCATGCTATGCTCCAATACAATCCCAGCAGCCCCTGCTGAGATCAAGAAGGCGCCTCTCATGCTGGGACCTGCCGTCTCTCCGAACTGCACCTCGGTATCAACAGCTGCGGCAAAACGTTCTTCTCTTTTTGTGGCTGGTCCCTGGGCTCCAAGCAAGCTGCCAATTCCCTTGCTCGGCTGGGACTTGGATAGGCCTGGGGCGATGGGAGTGGAGCCCACCGCAGTCCCATTCAGAGGCTCAAGCAGTGGAGACGGGGCAGGGGGACTGGCCGCAGAGAGAGGAAAGGCCAAGGCCGGGCATGCTAAATCCTGTCTGGTTCACAAGTTACACTAGACAGGGGAAGAGTGTGTGTGTGAGAGAGAATTCCTCAAATCTCTCCTGCTTTACAACACCCTTGAAAAGAGATTTGACATCTCGAAACTGTCAGGCTTTTCTTTTTAGTTCTTTGATAGCTTCCCTCCCCCCCCACCCCCCACCTTTTAATAGCTAATGCATCTGTCACTACTTTCCTAATGAGCATCCCAGCTGCCCCTGTGAGATTCCTACCTATCCATGCGGGTTTGAGCATGTGGAACTCACAGAGGCGGTGGTGCCAGACGGTCCCGCAGCCTGCCCCCTCCCCTCCGAGGGCAGGTCATCCAGCGGGAGGGGTTGGGGAAGGCAGCTGAAGCTCATCATAGGGAGAGCTGGCTTGCGCCCCTGTGATCGCAGCCAATAATGACAAAAAGCCAGTGCTGCTGCCAGAGAGAGAGAGCTGAGCGCCAAGCATTACAACAGTGTCACAGCCCTGGGTCTGCTGCTGTTGGCTGCTACTGGAGAGAGATTTCCTCACAACAGGCAGTTAGGAGGAGGCCCTGGTTTAATAAAAAAAAACCCTCTTTCCTGGGGGGCTGAGGTGAAAGCATGGATTTTTCATGGCTTTTTCCTCCATGTGCCGTTGCTGTCAATAAAACCCGTCGCCCAGAAGCATCTCTTGTCATGTTCTCAACAGTGCAGCAGGCAGAGAGCTCTGCAGTGCTCAGTCACTCACCACCCTCCCCGAGACAATGGTGGGAAGGGGTTTTTCCAGTTGTAATAACAGAAGGGGCCGGGGAAAGCTATGCATGGTTCACCAAGGGTCATCGTTGGCCTCGTCATTCTCCCACCTCATGGCTGGTTGAAAACCCAGTTCCATGGTTTATCAGACCCACCTCGCCCCCCTTCCCAAAAGCTGAATTAGCCAAACTCAAGGCTTGACCCACTGAAGTCAGGCCGTGACCCACTTTCCATTGGTTTTGGTGAGCTGTGGGTACGCTCTCCAGGGGGGAGAGATGGTCTTGCAGTTCAGGCTAGACGTGGCTCTCTCCCTCCCTCCCTGTGTGATCTCAGGCAGGCCACTTAAGACCAGACCCTATAAAGTGCTGAATACACTCGATTCTGTTTTGTGGAAGTTGTGTTACCCAGGACTTTGCAGGACCAGGCATGGAACTGCTATGTGCCAGAGTGTCTCTCGTCTGAAACATGGGGATGATGAAATACTGACCTTCTGCACTTGGGTGTTGTGAGACTGCTTCAATTAGCATTTGTAAAATGCTTGGAGATCCTTGGATAGGAGGTGCTAGCGAAGGGAAAATCTGTTATCAATGTGTTTAGCTTGACGAGGGGAAATATAACTGTCTGTCCTTGGTGGATATAACTGCCAAGAAGGGAGATGCTGGTACAAAGGGATGGGGCTAGCAGCAAAGGAATGAGAATAGGAAAGGAAACAGTACAGGGTGATGCTTAGGAAATATTTCCCCACCGTGAAATCTGATTAAACAGTGTGCATCTCCTCCCAAGCAAGAGGTGACTGTGTGGACATTTGGGTCACGTAAAACTGGGCTGGACAAAGAGGCAGATAATTTGCTGGAGAACAGGGCCGCACTGTTCTCTAGTGATATAACGGGGTTCAGCTCCAGTTTCTATCATTCAATGCTGTGCAAAAGTCTCATAATAGAGGAATTGGAGCTGGACATTTCAGACCTGAATTTCAAATCCTACCTAAATGTGGGGTCCTGGTTTGGCCCATTATAGACATTCAGCAGGTGGAGAATTGTGGCCAGATTGTGTTTGGGTTCTGTAGTTGTACTGGGAATCTCAGAGTGGACTACCAACACTGAGCAGAATTGGTGCCTGGAGCCCATTGGTGCCAGGTGCTGTACAAACCCCTAGGAAGATTACAGTCCACTTATACAGATGCTATTGTTGTTTGTTATTTGTGTCACAGTAGTGCCTAGAGAGAGGGGCCACATTGTGCTAGATGTTGTACAAACAGCTAATAAAGAGATGGTCATTTCACCAAAGAGCTTGCCATTTAAGTAAGCTAAGTAAAACCAAGTCCCCAGTCACCAGCTGTTTCTTATTCTCAGAGGCATAGGGTACTCTCAAACTTGTGGTATTTTCACAGCTGTGAATTTCTAAGCACGCTGGCTGTGTTGCGGGGGGGGGGCGGCCATTGTGCCCTGTGAATTGCCGCAGCTCGTTACTAAGCGTGCACGCACTGTGCTCTCTCCAGCAGAAACTTTACTTTGGTTCTTTCTTTCCTCTCATTTTCCTTAACGTAAAACAAGTCATTCAGACTGAAAATGTAGAGCTGCTCTTTGTGCTTGAAAAACATCACACACAAGACAATGGGACCTGCCAGGGATTGTATTTCCTGATGGTAACAGAGGAGCTGTTGTCCATGACCCCTCTCTCCAATGTCTGGGGCACTGTCTCTTTAAAGCTTTACTATGCAGTGTCAAAGCCAACAGAGAGTTCAGCATATTAATGGATTTGCTAGGTTAGTATCTCTATCTCAACCCCCCCCCCCGCCGCCACCAGCATAATTTAGAAAGGGGGGCAGGAGAAGAAAACCCAGTCGCATTTCTGGGGAGGAGGACATAGTCTGGCTGGCTGATTTGGAGAAATGGACCCGGAATAACTGATAGGTGCCACAAAGAAATGCTGGGCCAGCCCTTTGCCTTTCTGTCTAAATGTATGTCTCTCTCTATTGCTTTCTCCTGCGGGGTTCCCTGCATCAAAGCTTCTTCCAGTTCTTATGCTAATGAGATGCATTAATGCTTAATGACTGTGAACAGGGTTGTTTAATTGCACCTATCTGAGCAGGAGGCACGTTGCTGTATAAGAGGGAACGACCATGTAAGCAGCTGCATGCCCTCCTGGACAGTCTTAATTACATGTAAAAGTGATGTGATCTAACCCACCAGGCTGGTGTGATTAGTTTAGTGAGGCAGGTGGTGCTTTGCAATTCAGAAACTGGGAGCAGGTAAGATCAGTTTCTTTCATAAGCTCCAGAGGAGACGGCAAGCCCTGTGAATCCTTGAATGTCATGTTGGGTGGGGACAAGCCGGGTATAGTAGATTAATTTAATTAATTTATTGCCGTTAGTTTGCAAAGACATTATCCGCGAGCATCTGTGCAGAATACTGAGCAGTGCCATTAATGCAGGGCTATTTTGCCTGTAAATCCTCTCTCCCAGTTACAGGAGGAATGAGCTGTAGTGGTCTCAGCTTTCTGCAGTGTTATCTCGCGCTGTTTGAATACGGCTGATTGTCTGAACTACAAAGGGGCCCAGCACTAATGCAAAGCCATCTCTGTTGGCAGAAGACCTAGATTAATGACTCCGCATGCTTTGCCTTGGCTGTAAACTGGATTTCCCTAAAGCAGCCCTGCTGTGTCTGTTAGAGAATGTGCACTTCTCGCAGGTCTGCAATTGTTCAGAGGGTGAAAGCGGCAAAATCTGGGAGCACCTCCAAGTGCCAGGCTGTTAAGTAGGGGGGCACAGGTATGAAGGTACTGCAAGCCATCTGCTGTTAATTAACGGTTCTCACTTTGCGCAATTATTTGCTTTGCTTTTATTCACCAGGGTAACAGCACTCTTGGAGAGGTATCACTGTGCAGAGAATACACAGGGCCTCAGACCAACTGTATTGTGGGGGCCCCAAACCGTCCTAGCATTTTCTCCTCTTCCATTCCACCACTAAAATTGCAATCTTCCTCCCCACCCCCAAAAAGAATCTTCCTCTCTCAAGTCTACTCCCTGAACACTACATTTCCTCCCCGTTCTGCTTCCTGTTGGCCTCCCTGTCCCCAAGTGCCCCAAAACAGACTGTTCCTGACTGCTACTCCCTTGTTGACAGTCATTTCCTCCCGGCCCCGAAACCTTGATCTCCTTTTACTTCCCCTCCTCCCCCAAGTCCTGTTCACTGGGCAGTGTCCTTTGCACAGACAGCGCCTGTACCTATAAATGGCTTGATCTTCCTTCCCCATCCTCCAGCTTTCAGCATTCATTTTAACACAGGCTTCCCTGAGGCTCTAGTGCTTTTTACACAAGTTAAAATCACAGTCACGGGTGCAGGTCAGGGATTCTTGGTGCCTCACGGGCTCACTGCCATGCTTCTCCCCACCCCCCAGACTGTCCAGCCCATCTCCCAAAGTTCTTGCCTTGGTCCTTATATTTATGGGATTTGGCTTCTTTACATGTTTGTTTTTCTTGTGTCAGGTTTTGGTCCGGAATTAGAGATCTCTGCGGTCTGAAAGTTGCCCATTATTGATTTTTCTTGCGTCAGGTAGGAGGAGGCCACCAATAACTGACAGAGGACTTGCCCCCAAACAACTGATGATGCTCTTTGCCAGCTCCCCAGCCTAAATTAACTTGGAGTGGTATGAGGCATTTTGCCTCTTCTAGTTCACTTCCACGACCGTTCGCTATAATGTCAACGCACAGTGGACCTTCTCTAAAAGTAGGCGGGCAAGTGATGGAGAACGGAGCCACGTGGGAGGCTGGATTCTTGAGGGAAACAGCAGTGCTCTGTCCTCGGCTCTTCTGGCAGAGATGATGCGTGGGGAGAGGCGATCTGGGGTCACATGCCCTTCCGCCCCCCATTAATGCCAAGGTTTGCAGGTTTCGCTCAGTCACATGGTACAGCTGGCTTCCCTCTGTGCAGCAGCAAGAGCTGGGAGCTTTAGGGAGGGGCTGTTACTTTCTGGGACAGGAGACCTTGGGGGTGTGGGGGGAGCTTTCTGGGGGTGAGGGATATGCCTCAAGTTGTTCTGGGGCAGCTGAACCTTTAAATTGTGCTCTGCCCCCCAATATCAGAAGGTATGAGTCGTCGTCTGGCTTCTGGGGATGAGAGAGACCCTGAAAGAAGTGGGTTTCGTCTCAGGATGGGCAAAGGGGAAGAGGGTGCTATGGACTTTGTCAGCACTGCTGACCAGCCGATTCATTTCCTGGCTAGAGAAGACGCCCAAGCTGTGCAGAGCCAGTCGGTAAAGAGCATCTCATTATCAAGGGTCAGGGCCTTGGGTTAACGTGCCTGCCAGGAAGAAAGGACATGCCCTTGTAGCCAATAGATACTGATATCTTGTGAGTAACCCTGTCCCTAGCACCAGGCAATAAAGACCATTCTTTTCTCTGCTGTCCTTCATGTCATTAGTCCCTGATTGCAGGAAAAGTTGCACCAATCCTGCTGCTGTCTCATTGCTGGATGTGGTTTAGGCTGGACTTCTAGGGCAGTGATGCATTGGTGATATAGAGAAGGATGTTACCTTTGCAACAGAAAAAAAAACATACCCGTCTGTCTCGATTTTTAGGTTGTGAGAAAAGCTGGAGCATTTATAGAAAGATGCTTCAAGTGAGGGATCTGCATGTTTACATTGGCTGTATGAATGCCCAACTTTAGATTGAGTAGGGACCAGCTCCCAGCTTTGGGAGACATTACTGGACAGGAGGAGTGCTCAGAACCCTCCAGGGTGCATTGACCAAACAGCCCTCTTTGCACTGATCCCTAATCCAACTGAAACCTTTTTTAAGAGTTCCCCCATTTGCCAAGCGCACTTCCTTTCTTTTGATTCTTGCCACCTACTTACAGCTTGACTTGCAACAACAGAAAAAAAAATTGCAACATTCAGTAAAAAGCTTTCCTGTCTAATGACGTTAAATTTATTAACCAAAATTCCAGCTGCACTAGGGTGGGATCTAATAATATTCAGGCTATGGAGACATCAAGCAGAAAGAAGCTTAAAGCCCTTTTTATTTCGCAGTAAAACTGTCAGTAAATAACTGGATTGTCTTGAGGCTGAGAAAATGGGGACTTATCTTCCTGAACATGAAAAGTGTGCTTTTTTTTTTTTATCAGCTTCAAAAAGCCCTAGCAACCTTGATTTTCCTTTCCTACCGTTCTCTGCCAAGCCCCAAAACCACACAAGTCAAGAAGCAGACCAAGATGTTTTTTAATGAAATTATTATTCTTTCCTCCTTCCCTATTTCTCCCTTGCCCTCTTCTCCATTCCCTCTTTCTCTCTTTCTCTCACTGTTTCCCTAGCTAATGACTTCTAAGCAGTGTGGCATTTCAGCACTACCTGTCACTAACACCACACTTCCATGCTGGTTACATAAATTAGGCACTGACGCACACAGCTCCCTGAAGAAGTCTCTGAGGTAAATCTCCAATAGCCCCCTGTTTTCTTTAATAGCACTAATAGGCACAGATTAATTAAACTGTTCTATTCCTTCTTTTTACCAGCACCAGTTAGAAATCTTTTTAGCTGCTCCTCTCTGCTTGCTTTGTGTGGTTAAATTCCAACCAGTGTCCAAGATTTCTCTGAAGCTGTAGCCGTCTACAGACGCTGTCATCGTAGGGCTGGATTCTGCTTTCAGTCCTATTCTTGCAGCTCTCTTGAACTTTCATAGAAGCCTGTGGATGTAAGTGAGGACAGAATTTAGCCCCGTCTGTCTGAAGAGGCTCTTTCTTGAAAGCAACAGCAGATCTATTGTTGAGTCTAGTTGCCCCCTCTAAAGGAAGGCAGCTGTAGGGAAGAGGAACTGTACACATCTATCAACTCGTTAAAGGCCCAGGATGTATTAGGAAAGATTGTGGGATAGTACGTCTGGGCTGTAGTGAAGGGCTCTTTTGAATGACACTCTGGACAAACCACTGCACATCTGGCCACTTTATTATTGAATAACTCTATGGTTAGACTTTTCCAGACAGTGGGAATGTGGCAGTCTCAGATATTGTGTGGGAGAATTCGGATAAAGGAGGCACGTTGAAGACTGCCTGGGTAGATTTTGGTCAGATATCTTGGCGGGGACCAAAAAGGCCAGGCCACCGTGCAGCGTCTTGGCTTCGTATAAGGATTTGTGAGGTTGTTTTGAAATCCACTCAGAAGCTTCCTGCGCTAATTACATTTATAATCATCATTATCATAATAGATCCCACATTCATCTACCACAGTTTGGTTGCAAGGATCCCAAACATTTCACGAAGTAGGGGCAAAATCCTGACGGCCTGGCCAAGGTCTGCTGCGGGGGAGTTGGGATTGGTAAGAACAGCAGAAGATGGCCCTCGGTGGTTACAGAGCTGGCACTCCGATTCAGAAGGCTTCCACCTGTTCCTAGCAAACTGCACGGTTCGGGAGGGAGTGCATTGAGACCACAGCAGCCCCTACACTTACACCAAGTGTCATTTGGGACCATGAATGAACCTGCAGAGCAGGCAGATTGTCAGCTTCTAAGATCTCACCTGAAAGACTCAATGCAGAAAAAAATCTACAGAGCTCATGACAAACCCCCCGGCTGCTCTAACCGATGTCAGCCCATCCGGAGACTGGCTACAGGCTTCATCACAACCCAGAATCTCCTTAGCACTGTGTACTGAAGTCCCTCCACCAGCACTCACAAGGAGTACAATGGAGGGCTGCCTTAGTTTTCGATAGTGCAGGAAGAATTTTGCTCTGTCCCTATATGTTGCCAGAGTGGCATATGGAGACCAGAGCAGGGGACAGAACCTGCCCCTGTGTGTCTTCAGTGACAATCTGCAATGAATTGAATGCAAACAGCACAGACCTGGGAAATGCAAAGGTACAGAAGGCTGAAAAAGCTAACAACTGTATTGCTAACTACTCCACATCAGTGTCTAATTGTGGGAGGGGCTGAGCATTCACCGTTCTCATTAACATCAGTGCAAGCTAAGATCCTCAGCGCCTTTTAGGATCAGGTCCAAATCTTGGGGTAGATTAGTCCTTAATGTTCATATGTGTAAGGCGAAAACCCAATCGGGAGGTTCTCGTATGTTAATTTACCTGAGTTATTTACTGTCCTGATTACTGAAGATAGTCTGATTAGTATATGAAATATTTCTATACCTTCAGCCTGATTAAGCGATTGCTGCAAAATAAATATTTGTCTCATTATAGTTGTGTGATCGTGCAATCAAAGACCCTATGTAGTGGGAAGGGGAGAGAGATAAGGCTGTCGTGGGAAAGGAAGGGAGGAAATAGCGACACAGACTGAAGGGGGGGACTGAAGGGAGATAAAAGAGTGGACATAGCTGGAGGGGAAGGCTTAGCAGTGAAAGGTTTAGGATTGAATACCGAGGAGAGCATGATTTTTCTCTCCTTTCGGTGGTGCTAATTGGGAATAGTTCCACTGAAGTCAGTGGAGGGAATTGGACACCTAGATTCCCTGGAATCAGAGCTTTGCATCCCAGGAGGAGCCGCTGAGGCTTTCAACTTTTTAAAACAGATGAAGTGAGTTCCAGGAAGTTTTATTGTGTGTGCAAGACTTCTGGATGACACCCTAAGAACCTAATCCTCGTCTGTTTGGAGAGAGCATAAAAGAACCCACTGCTCTTTGGCCCAGATTTTAGGTCTTCATCTCTCTGGCCCAGATCCTTGAGTCTGGCCTAAGAGGCCAGGGCAAAGGTGGCTTAAAGTTAAGTCTGTAGGGCAGTGGTTTTCAACCAGGAGAACTGTCCAAGTGTGCTGGGAAATTTTGTACAAAGATAATGAAAATCAATGTAAACCAAACATTGTTTCATCTTAAACAATATTCTAGCCAACCACAATTACAACTCATAAAACTCGTGAAAATTAATCATCAAATTAAAAGCGAGGTGTCGGTCTTTCAATTCTAAACGTAGGTGGCCAAAGGGCAGAATTGAGATGACGTGTATTCTTTTCGCAGTGGATTTGAAACAATGCATTTGATCCTTCTTTAGCTTGTTGTATGCACTGTGTTGCAAATCTTTCTAGTAAGACCGTAGCCATAATAAATGTAAGTAACTGTGATGTTTATGAACAGTCAGTTCAGCTGAAAAATGTGGGTGTGCCATGGAATTGTTTGTCTCATTGAAGTGTGCTGTGTTACTGAAAAGGTTGGGAAGCACTGCTGTAGGGTAAGGGCAACCAGCCGTAGGACTTCTCTTATACACACTGGACGCAAGGACCTCTGGGGCCTAGAGATCACAAGGCGTTCTGGGTATTAGTCCTCTCATTCCATGACATGAAAAAAGTTGTCTGGAAGCAATTTAAGAGTGATACCAGTGTGGACCGCTCCAGCACTCTGTTCTTTACCTATGACCTGTGAGGAGAGGAAGGGAGTTTTTCTATGGTGGTAGAAATAGCTTTGGCCAGAAGTTGCCTTAAGATTCATGAGGTCCGATGAAGATGGGTCACCCAAAAGCACAGGAAACAGTCCCAGAGGCTTCATATAGTAAGCCTACCACAGGGCTTGGCAAAACCCGGGTGCCAGGTTGCCATGGCAATTGGGGTTTGTAGCCTGGCTCCTAACTTCACTGTGGAAATGCAGCGAAGGAGTGCCCTCTGGCGACCTAAAATAAAACTGCTGGTGCCTAGCTGGGATCCAATTTTGTCGCGCCCTGGCCTACCAGCATTGTATGCTGTCAGTGCGCCTTGAATGAACGTAAGCATGGTGGTACTGAAGTCGTTTTTCTAAGCTGGGCGGGGTGTGACGGGAGGAAGCCTAAAGAGAGTCGTGTTGCTGAAGCAAGGCTGCTGTTTGCATGCTTTTCTGTTTAGGTAATGCTAACAAACAGCTCTATACTTGCTAGGTATGTGCACGAGAGCACCGTTCTCCACAGGATGCCTGCTCAGTGATATGAGTAGCATTGAAGTCTACTGACCCACAGAAGCTTTAAGACCCGCTACTGCATCTAACAGAGATTCTGTTTTCGCTCAAGGAGCATCAGGCTGCTTTTGGAGATCTATCCTGGTTCTGTCATGTTCACAGATTAACTGGTGTCTATGGTGGCCCATGTTTTACGTGCAAATTCATTGCATGGTATAGAAAACACAATAGCATCTGTGTTAGTGCTATAGTGTTTTGCATCCTGCCTTCTATCATCCCATTAAAAATGAGTCTACTGGCTTCCCTCACTCAGGGGTTGAGTCGGATGCCCCTGTCTGAGTGGCAGTAATAAAAGCGCTCGGGAATTTAACCACCCAGTCTTCCGTGAGATGCTCCCGCTGCATCAAAGACCAGCTGCTCTGCAAGAGACTTCCAGAGAGAGAGACTGAATGGCAGCCCTTACATCTTTGTTGCCATGAAGCGTAACCTGGGTTCAGTTCCTAAGCTTGCTCTCTTGCCCCCTGAGGCAGCAGATGCTAGGAGGTTGTGGAGGCAGCCAGCTTAGCCCGAGGGGTTGTGGGGCGGGGAGCGGGGGGGGGGGGGCCGGGGAGTGCTTGTCATTCCTCCGGCCTGTGGTGTGGATGGGCCCTAAAGAGATTCCCTTTCAGTCCTCAGTCCGGAGGAAGGAAAGTGCAAAGCGTGACTGTGCGGGAATATTTCTAATGCCGAGGACAGGGGTTCTCAAGTCCTTTCATAGAGTGGGCTCCACCTGAATTGAGGCAGAGACTTTTGGACACCACGGCTCTTATTTGCAATGGCGTGGACACCTCCCCTCTCCTTTACAGTCGTAGGAACAGCATCCCCTCCCAATGATTGTGCAACATCCCAGAAGCAATAACAGCAATTGCTTACATGGAAAAATAGTATCAGGAAAGTGTTTAGTCATTTTTAACCGTTCTGCTGGTGGCTGCGGTCCCTTAAGGTGGTTCCTGTTGTGTAGGGACAACTTCTTGGCCATGGAGCTAGGTCAGTAAATGTTGCTTAGGGGCATGAAAATGCCATCCCCTGGAGCAACACATTTAAATCGATCTAACCCCCTGTGTAAACAGCACTAAGTGGACAGGAGAACCTCTCCCGTCAGCGTCCGCAGCATCTCCCCTGAAGCGCTGCTGCATTTGAAATTTCAAAGGGGTCACCGACTCGCCGTGTCAGTCTAGTTCAGTGAAACAAACAAGGAGTCCTGTGGCACTTTTACAGACTAACCCATTTATTTATCGCATGAGCTTTTGTGGGGGAAAATCCCACTTCGTCAGACACTTTACGGAGTTATCCTTCAAAGCATCTGACGAAGTGGGCTTTTCTCCCACGAAAGCTCCTGCGATAAATAAATTTGTTAGTCTTGAAAGTGCCCCAGGACTCCTTGTTTGTTCTGCACCTGTCCCTAGTGGATGCTACGAGGTTGGCTGCCCTTTGTTTCCAGCTGTTCTATAGATGCCACGGCTCCTTATTGAAAGGAAGAGCCTGAAGGCTTCAAGAAGCAGCTGGAAATTAGGCAATGAAATCTCCTCAAGTCCATGAACCGCTGTCTGAGAACGACTGGCTTGACCTAGCCATCCATTCCACATATAGTCCAGGGGTGCCTGAGCAGTTATCTAAGGCTTTACAAGCAGTAACTAATAGTGATAAAGACATGGGCATAATCCAGTTTTTGGAAACTCACAGGATCATGTGGCATGGGATGGCAGCTGAGCTGGGTGCAGGTGAGAGGTGGGGCTCAGACCCGCCTGTCACTTCCCCCTATTGATTTTCCTTGGGTGAATAGTAAGCAAGAAAATCCCTTATGGTAGTTTAACTGCTCCTCTACAAACCTTCCCTGCTCCCCCCTTCCCTCTCCTATGCATAAGGTGGTTTATTTGCATATTTACAAGGGTTGTCAGAGGCTGATCTGTATAAAGGACGGGGGGGAGACCTCTGCGGGGTGGGCTGGGCCACTGAGAGGCCTTCGAGTGGACTCTTAAGCGCACACCACACCGGAAGCTGGTAGGGGCTCATCTGGGCGTTCTGCTGGTCACCCCATCTTCGTCATAAGGAGATGGCAGAATGAGAGGGGGTTCAGAAAAGGGCTATGGACGTGGAAAATCTCTCCCATGAAAACAGGTTGATATGACTGGGGTTGTTTACCCTAGAAAGCAGACAAATAAAAAAGGGCCACCTAAAAGCATATAACATTACACACAAAAAATGACATTAAAAGACCATTCGTGGGGTTACAAAGTCAAGAAAAAGTAAGGCTATGCGAGTAGTGAAGTGGCCTGTGCAACCTTAATTCAGCTCCTTTGTGCATGTGCATTATGATACAGTCTTTAATTAAGTGATCACATACTATTTTTTCCACGGGACCCCTGGCTCATGCCATGCACAGTGGGCACTACTCCCTTAATAAGCAGCTGCTCAAAACCTGGTTTTCTCCTTATTGGTCAGAGTGTGGCCCCAGACCTTATTTATGGCACACTATTCAAACCCAGCTCTGAAGAGAGAATTATTAATTTCCTCATTGGTTTTTCAGTCAAATTCCAAAGGGGGAGCCGTGTTAGTCTATTGTAGAAAGACAACAGAGTCTTGTGGCACTTTTAAAGACTAACAGATTTATTAATCGCATGAGCTTTCGTGGGAGAAAATCCCACTTCGTCTGACGAAGTGGGATTTTCTCCCA
>ML685786.1:5984601-6103521 GCA_007922175.1 Pelusios castaneus | reverse complement strand
AAAGCGTCTGACGAAGTGGGATTTTCTCCCACGAAAGCTCATGCGATTAATAAATCTGTTAGTCTTTAAAAGTGCCACAAGACTCTGTGGTTTTTCAGTGACGCTCTTCACTATAGTAGCTGATTGCTTCACAGATATTGGTCAGTTTCTCTTCAGAACATCCCTGTGATGTGTGTGTGAGAGGGGGGTGTTATCCCCATTTTACAGATGGGGAATTGAGGCACAGAGAGACTAAGGTAAAAAATTTCCACTCATTTTGGGTGCCCGGTTTGGGGCACTTGAGCCCTGATTTTTCAGAGGACTTAGCAGTGTGTGTTCACAGCCCAGCTCCCAGTAACTTTAGTTGTAGCTGTGAGTGCTCAGTTCACTACGTCTGCAAATCTGAACCCCAGGGTACCAAGTTGGGCACCAGAAAATGAAGAACACACCGTCAGTGACCACCTCTGGAAAGTTTGGTTTAAGGGACTTACCCAGAATCACAAATTCTGTGGCAGGAGCAGAGGTAAAATCCAGTTCTCCAAGGCAGCATTCAACTGCCTTAACCCTGAGATCCTCTTTTCTCTTCCGGCAGTCCCCTGCCTCGGTCACTACAGACCTTTCCACTTCTGCAACAAATAAATCAGGGTTCAACAGACAACTGCTTCCTTTATTACACAACCCTGACTCATCCGCAGAGCAGATCTGTCCTAGGCACTGAATGAAGCAGAAGTCCTGTGAAAAAAAGATATGTACTTTAAAAACGGTGTCACTCTGTGTGTGCACAAGGGTGCCATATTAAGATTGCAAAGGCACCCTTAATTTTGGCAATTTCCTAACTTTTGAGTTTTTGGCTTTGCAGCTCTGTTCTGTGTGTGTGTGTGTGTGTGTGTGTGTGTGTGTGTGTGTGTGTGTGAGAGAGAGAGAGAGAGAGAGAGAGAGAGAGAGAGAGAGAGAGAGAGAATTGGGGGGAAAAAAAATTCAGTTCTGTGGCGTCATACCCATGTGGGTAGGAACCTTTAGACCCACCACATAAACCTCAGCACCCTATGTTAGCGAAGTAACGTGTAGCAGCAGTAGATTGTCGTTTTGCGCATGGTCCTTCACAGAAGGGGATAAGACACGCATGTTGCCAGTAACAGACATTTACTGCCAGGAGGGAAGTGGGCTCTAATGGGCACAGCCATTTCTATCTGTTCCCTCACCCTGGACTCTTTGTTCCCGTCTGTAGTCCCTCACTCTACATCCCAGTCCCTCTTTGCCATTCCTCATCTATCCCCCTCCCCACACCCGTCTCCTGCCACATCTCCTTGTGCGTAGCCAGCCACAGGCACTCCCTCTTGGCTCATGGTCAGATCTGCTCCTGTCTCTTTGGATCCCAGTCTTTCTCCCCAGGCACGTCACCCATCTTCATTTCCCCTTCCCTCCCTCTACCCAGTTCCTTGTCCCAGTTTCCTCCTTCCCTGGGTCCTTTTCCCAATCTCTAGTCATCCCCCTGCATCCCAGGTTCTTGTCAAATCTGTCTCCCCTCCCTTCCGCCCCTTCTCCCCGCCACTGATTTCTGTTCCCACTCACCTTGTCCAAC
Source organism: Pelusios castaneus (assembly GCA_007922175.1). Classification (NCBI taxonomy): domain Eukaryota; kingdom Metazoa; phylum Chordata; order Testudines; family Pelomedusidae; genus Pelusios; species Pelusios castaneus. The sequence continues at coordinate 6,101,960 of ML685786.1, read as the reverse complement.
AAGTTCCCATTTCCCTTCCATTCCCCAAACGCCTCCTCCAGTACCAGTGTTTCCCACATAGCCAACAGGCTTCCAGTCTTCCTGCCCATTTCCCTCACCAGTTTCGATCCAATCTCCCCACACCACTGGCTCCCAGTCTCCATGCTCCACCCAGCCCACTTTCACTCCCCCCCCAGTCCCAGTCTCACCAGACTCCTTTTCCCAATTGACTCCTTTCCCTCCCCCTGGGTGCAGCCTCTGGCCTCGCTGAATTTGAATCCTTCTCGGCTCATGCTCAGTAGCTGTTCTGATGGGGTATAAAATGTTCTCATGTGGGGCAAGCTATCATGCAGCCCCCACATATATTCGCCATCTGAGAGCAGAGCCACTCAGAACTCAGGGGGAAAAGGTTATAAAGGTAGCAGTTAATTAAAGACAGCCCTGGGGACTCCGGCGAGTGATGGAGGCAGGACCAAGAGATGTCTGGTTCGGGTGGTGTGTTAATACCTGTATCATTTTGGATGTACTATGTAAATAGATCTGGAATAGCACTTACCTGTACCATTTTGGATACAGGTGAGAGCTATTCCAGATTTACTTACATGGGACGACCTCCATTTAAGCCAGTGTTTGAGCTAGCGCAATGTGTTTTATGGACCTAGGTGGAGAGCGGGGAGGGGAGTGTTTTTCACCCCAACGGCGACATAATCTAAAGAATTTACATTTAACTGCTTTAAACTGGGATTTTATCCAAGTTACCGAGAGAATGGGGCAGTTCTATGAGATGATGGGATGTAAATTCTTCCTTGACATATCTGGGTCTATGAGAGAAAGAGTGACCTGCAGAATGAAAACCGTATGGATTTTATGCTGATCCTACTTGGATACAGCCGGCGAGGGGACCAGTCAGCTACCTGCTGCTGTAGAAAGAATCCCCAGACTTGTGTTTGCAGATGAGGCTCTGAAATGTTTGGAAAAGAAGCGAGATGCTGCCATTCCTCTCAAGTGCCGAAGCCTCCAGGTGACACACAACTTATTAGGGCCACGCTATAAAGACTGAGAATCCTAGAGGGAAGGAGTGTACTACAGTACAGAAGTGTAAATCGTCCGTCGAAACCTTGCATTTAAATACATGGAACAGCAACAAAGAGAAATGTGTAAGAACCAGTAAATTTCCTGCCTAATAGCTTATATTTAAAAAGGGTTCCTCAATATTCCAAATGCCGTTATCCATGTTAAATGTATGTGTACCAAGAAATTGTACGTCACTAAGAAATTCAACTGGCTGGCTCCTGCTGTGAGCAGCTGCATTCAGGGTATTGCATAAATAGCCCTGAGGTTTAGCTGTGGGTTAAGCTTTCTGAAAAGTCCTGAAAAGAGAGAGCTCTCTGGCCTGTAATTCCGCAAAGATTTAGGATGAGCTGCAAGAAAAAAAGTGAACGTTACAGAGTTAAACATATTCCTTCAGCCGTTCCTGTTGGGATGGCACACGCACACAGTCTGGGGAGCACCGAGCTGTGAGGGATGGACCTGCTCAGTGAATATGCCCTGAGCTGAGGAGTAATAATAATTGCCCTGTTCTGGTGCAATGCTTTTCATCAGCTCTTTACAAAGGGAGGTAAACGCCACTCTAAGGGCTCAATGTCTCAGGGCGGAAGACAAGTCACCCCTTCCTCAAACTTCCTTTTGCCAGAGCTATGTTATCCCTTTCATGATTGCAACCCACAGATACCTAATATACAGGATCAGCCCAGCATTAATATTTATCCCAGAGGCACTGAGCTCTGCAAATAACACGTAATCATTCTGCACGTCCTGACACCAGCCTTGACTGCCACATCAGGGAGCTCCTGTGGCAAATGTGACGGGTGTATGTGTCAAATCATGCCTCCCAGATAAAAGCTGCTCTGTGGGCACCTCTTGAAAACGTGGAAGAAGCAATCAAATGTAGGACACCATGCAAAGCTGGCCCACTGGGGGCTCGAAAAAAACCACGCGGAAGAGGGCTCAACACACGCGAATTGTTTTGTGAAGAAAGCATCGTCATTCCATTTTTGAATCTGTTTGGCTCGAATGGTAAAATTCCCTCTGTGGAGAGCAATGGGAAGTTCTCTGGCTCAGGAGTTCCTTAGTTGGAGCAGGTGAGCCTCATGGTGAGCAAAGAGGAAGGGAGGGTGGAAGACTAGATGCCAACAGGGTCGACTCCCTCGCTGCTTTCTTTGCATGATCTGAAACTCCATGTCTTTTATAGTGGCGTTGCCACCTTGCTGGAGACTAGTGAATTCTGCTCCCAGATTTGCCACTCTTGGTCCTGAACCAAAATGCTTCTCCTATCTGCGCCTGTGCCCTGTCATCACAGCTACGGGGGTGTTTGCAGGGACAAGGAGTGGCACACTGTTTGAGGCTGGTGGGGAGGCACAATTAGAAACAGCATTCATGGTCTTCTCCCCTCCCACCCCAACTTCCTGGGAGGGTCCTCTGAGATCCCCAAATTCTCAACCACAGCAACAGAGCTTGCTTTCTTCCCTCACCCCATGTCCTCTCTTGGTCCTTCCTTGCTTTCTTCTGCAGGCTGGTCTTTCTTCCATTACCCCATGTCCTCTCTTGATCCTTCCTTGCTTTCTTCTGCAGGCTGGTCTTTCTTCCATCACCCCATGTCCTCCCTTGGTCCTTCCTTGCTTTCTTCTGCAGGCTGGTCTTTCTTCCATCACCCCATGTCCTCTCTTGGGTAGATCTAGCCAGCTCCTGCCCCCACGTCTGCTCTGCCAATCCAGCGAAGGGGGGAAGAGTGAGGCTCAGACCTAGATTGCTGTGATAACACCATATGGCTGCCTGGAGCACTGGCCAGCCCAATGTCTGGTGTGATTTTTTTTTTTAAAACCATAAAGTATACCCTAAAATGGCAACATTTATTCACTGTTCCGGTGGGTGTTGGACCAGATGCTACATGGCCTGAATAAGGAGTATTGCCCAGGGAAAGGTGAAGGTTGAAAAGCGATCATTTTCAGCAGCCTGCTCCTGCGGAAATGAGTTGAAGTTTTGCAGCTGACTTGGATGAGAACAGGATTTGGCCTTGAGGGAGGATTTGGAGTGAAATCCAGTGTATGGTCGGGGGGAGGGTGCCTCTGAGTGTAACGCTGGTGCAGAGGTGAAGGGTGTTGCTAAGGCATAAGCGATGGAGAGAGGTAATATCCAGAGAATCTCAGGTACCCCAGAATGCAATGCCTGCAAGAAAGGAAGCCTTAGGGCCTATGCTTTGAAGTTGGCCTCGCTCCTCGTTGAGGTTGGAAATGAGTGAGGGAAATTCTATGCTTGAATGCCTAGGGCCTCTTAGTCACAGCACAAGCTGAACACGAGATGGTTTATGCTAGCAGACTCTGCTGCTCTGGAGTTGTCTGTTCTCATTGCAGATGTCCTTCCTGCAACTCGCCAGCAGCTCCTGCTTCCTTGGCTGCCTCCCCTGCCTGACCCGAAAACTCCCTGATGGGTCTGGCGGCTGCCTTCTGTCTTTGAGGGATCCAGTGCTGTCCAGTGTGTCTGAATTCCTGATGGCAGGCTAATTGCTCGGTGCGTGCTGCTCACAGCGCAAGAGACAGGCCCCGTGTCTTGCTCCGTGGTTTGCTAGGAGAGAGTACGGGCCTCGTCTTGACTTGACTCGAAACAGATGAAAAAAAAATAGTATTTGATATGATTAATGCAAAGACTCCAGCTCTGTTTTCTGTTTCTGCGGCTGCTGCCGTGGGAGTGCCCTTTGCACACTGTGTTTAGAAGGGCTGTTTTCTGGAAGAGAGACAGTCGTGGAAGAGCACCGTGGCCTTGATCCCGCATGGTCCTTGCACGTCAGTGCTAGCAGAGGACGCCGTTGGGCACAGGGCTAAGAGCTAGGCAGCAATCTCAAGCCCTTTGCCCGCCCACTCCTCTGCTCAGCACCGGGCAGGGTGTGGGCAGACAGCGGTGCATCGGAGGGGATTTGCAAGTGAACCGCTGGGGTGCAAGGGCCTCTGGCTGCAAAGCTCCGCGGCAGCGCTCTGGCATCAATACCAGTCTAACCTGCGGCTCCGGTGGTTTCCTTTCCCAGTTCCCACTGCTGCAACTCTGGCTCTTGGCTGGCTCCAGGGTGGGTGAAGCCAGTGGCTGAAATTGTCTTTCCTTCTTCCCCTGCCAGTCAGCCAGGGAGAGTCCGGCCCTGAGTTCAGAGAGGGAGAGACGGAAAGAAAGCCTGGCAGGTGTGTGAGGTACTGAGGTGGGGTGGAGGACCACCAGGGGTGCTGGTGGGCTGCAGGTTGGACCGAGGCAGATGGGGTGTGTTGATGGGAGGGATTAGGAACGACGGCATATGGGAAATTTTTGGCATTTTGGTAAGAAGCCAATGCCTTGGTGTGTGGGTCACTTCTGGCTTTGGGTGCTTGTCTAGTGGGTGCCTGTTTGGGGACTTGCATGTGTAAATTTATTCCAGTTTATTTTGGCTGAGCCAGTGCAGGCCGGCTGGCAGCTTATCACATTAACCGCGGCTACAGCTCCCATTCCACTCTCTGCCAGGGCCAGGCCCAATCATAGCCTCCTCCCTCTGCACCCACACCTGCTAGCGCCTCCTCTTCGGTACAGAGAGGCTGAGGCTGGAGGGCGGAGGCAGGAACCTCCTGCATTCCGCAGGATAAATGGGATCAGATTCCCTGGGGACTGAAATGGGGGAGTGCAGAGGGAAGGGTGATCATGGGAATGTGCCTTAGCTGGAGAACCGTGGCCCGTGCGGGCCTGAATTCCCACGCTGATGCAAGATCATGTGAGTGCAAGGTGACGCATGTCGAGTAGAAGCTATCGTGTGTGTGTGGGGGGGGGTCTGTCCCCAAATTATTGCACCCTTCAGCCTAGTGATGTGCTTCCCTTTCTAGCCCCCTGCCTGTTATCAGTCAGGAGTAGTGAGGCTGCTACTAAGTCACTAATCAGGAGCCCTGTGTTCCCTGCTTCTCATTTTCTGCCTTCTGCTCAGAGGTGCATTAGTGAGCCCTGTGCAGGATCAAGCCTGAATAGAGAAGCGCTAAGGGGGCTGCACTCGTGCTGTAGAGCAATTGCATGGCTGAGAGCTTAATGCCTTCTATTTACACACTGCTGTTCAACCCACCAGCTCCTAAAGCATTTTATAGCCTGTGTGCATGGGTCACTGCATCTGTCACTGAAATGCAGCCAGCTCTGGGGTGAAGTATGGCCCCGAAGGGAGGAAGTGAAGAAAGATACTGTGTGCAATCGAAAAACGCAGGATGAATTGAAGTGGGTGGAATGTATGTGTCTGAGTTGGAACGTAGCCAAGACTCGAGGTTAACACTTCTCCTCTTGTGAAAACTGTCGTCAGATCTTTGAGGACAAGGGTTCAGGCCTTCCAAAACGCAGCCGTCCGTACAACCGGTTCAGAGAACAGGGAGCTACCTGCGAATGGAAACACCAGGCCCACTTCCTGAACCAACGCAAAGTTATTTAGAGGTCTCCCCTCCAAGGACTGGAGGCCATTTAATTTGTGAGATCTGACAAGAGAGCAGTTCAAGGTGAACTCCAGGCACATGATAAAGTAGGGGTGGGGGAATGAAGAGGCTGATTTGAGTCATGTCGCATTGTCACATCCACGGCTGTCCCATTGCATTGCCCTTGACATGGTTTTGAAGTTGATCTGCCAAGCCAAGAGAGGGCCCATCATAGAGGGGCTTCTGAACCAGAAGAGAGAGGGATGAAGAAAGTCTGGTCTAGTGGCTAGAGCTGGGAACTGAGAGAGCTGGGTTCCAGTCCCAGATTTGCAACTGACTTGCTGTGTAGTCTTGGGCAAACTTGAGTCTTAGCTTTTCCTTCATAAAAATTGGAATAAAATTATTCAGCTGCCTCTCTGGGGTGTTGTGAGATTTAATAAAACCTTTCTAAAGGCGGATCGCTAGTGTGAAAGCATCTGGAGAAGGCCGGGGACTGGGGGAGGTTGAGAGAAAGGTGCTCAGAAGAGATTACTCAGCTTCAGACATTGATCAATTAGGTGGCTGCACCTAGATGGGTTAGGTGGCCTCCTTTGCTCATGTTGTGGTCTGTGAATCAGCATTTCTGGAGACCACTGGTGGCAGGAATCTGGAGTATGGGGATACAATATGGGGGCATTTGGATAGTGAGGGGCAGCTTAGGAGTTGGTGGTGGATGTGCAAATTTGAAAGCTGTTTCTCTGAGCTTTTCCTCATTACCAAGGTACGCCCCTCGTGGTTGGCTCCAAGGTAAACAAGCTTTGTGTGAAATACCTCCCCTTCGCTCTCCTCTTTTCCCGTCGCTGAGTGTTGTGAGAATATGACAGTCTGGCACGGAGAGAAGAAATAAACGCTGGATGATCAGCTGAGGCTCCCGAGCTGAAATGTGTGGAGATCTGGTTACATACAGAAAGGGGGTTAGAACAAAAGAGAATTAATTCCTCTCCATTTTATAGGTGGAAAGGAAGAAAACAATCACCTCTCTCTCCCCCTGATTAAAGCTGCTGGGTTTTGCAGAAACAGCAGCCCGGAAGTCTGTGCAGCGCCAGCTGCATAGCCTCAGAAGGACTCCAGCATCTTGCAAAACCATTTATATTCTGAGGCTGGCTGAGAACAGAGGGGAATCATCCCAGGAGGGGTCCGGAAATAGAAGCCATAGGCCATTTTTGCACTGGTTTGACATCAGCAACAACGAAATGAGGCGGCTGGGTGCTAGTTTCAACCTCTGACTTTGTTGAGGCCTGATCCTATGAGGTGCTGAGTGACCTTTACTCCCAACTGGAGTCAGGCATTCAATGCCTCAAAAGATCAATCCTTATCCGGACAAGTAGAGGGTGCCCAAGAGATTTAGTGACAGCACCTTCTCCTATGCATTAAAAGCAAGCCAGCTAGAAAGCCCTAACCCTTTAAGAGCATTTTCCATGACATGGCAGCTGGAGCAACCTAACATGAATTGACCTCCCTTTAACCTTCAGCCACATGTGAATTCGGAACACAGAACATTTTGCACGTGGAGCTGAACCGACTTGTGAACTGAACAGGCTCCCATGTGGTTGCTGAGTTTTTATAAACTCAGATTCTTGTGACCCACCCAAGTGGGAGGCAGCTGCAGTACGTACAAAATATGGCCATGTACCCCAATGCACTATCACGAGGGTCAAGCTCAGTGAATATAGAAACCTTTGCTACAGTTAACCATCACAGGATTGGAAAATCCAAGGTGGTAACAGAGAGAAGGCACAAAGATGATAGCAGTTTTTCCGAAGTCACGTTGGGAATGTACATGAATTCCATTTTTCCATCCAGAAATCCAACTTACAGAGGTTTTTATATTTAGCAGCAATGGGAAAATGTTCGTCCTTTCTTAGTAAGCTTTATGCATTCCCAAATGAAGATACTGAAACCGTCCATTCAATGAGACCCCCGGTGAACCTTCAGCGTTAAACCTGACAAGAAATGAGTTAGACAGAGTTGTCTTCTGGGTTTTCTGCCCTTCTGTCTACCGAATCTTTGCTTTGACAAGCAAACCTCTACCTCCTGCGACTAAAGTCTATAGGAATCCTAAGAGCTTTTCCCAACAGCATGTGGGAGTTTACCGCATGCTGAGAAATGCTGAAATCCATTATCTATGTACAGGCTGGATCTGTGAAGCTGATATGGGGCTTATCAACTTTGGCAGAAAGAAGTTTGTAGGTCCTCATGGTGTCATTTGAGAACCTGCATTTATAGAAGGAGGACAGGGCCCTAGATTTTGTTTTCGAACATTAACCAAAAAATGGCATTCTGGCTTTTTACTGCTTTTCAGATTTTAACAAATGGTTCCAGTGCTAGCTGCCAAACTTCCTTACTTCTAGGCACCCATATAAATAACAGCACAGTTAAAACTTGTTTTCCCATCCAGGCTTTCTACCCGTGTAGGTCCAGAACACCACACTCCCGTGTGTGTACGATGCTCTTTCTTGCCGTCTCATGTGCAGCAAACGTCATGACTAGGTCACACCTGTCTGCAAATGCCTCTCCTGGGACTCTGTTCCGTTCAGGATCCAAGTTATCTCCCAGAAAATTAAACTGGTCCAAGAACCAGAATGGGGATGGGCAATATTCAGTGCTGCATCAATGGCAGGTTTGAGGCCCAGTATCTCAGTCCTGCAGAGCTAGAAAAGAAGGGCTGTACACAATTGGAAGGGCCTGAAGCCATTTTCTCTATACTTCAAATCAGATGTCCTACTCATATCTTGCAAGGCAGCCTCTTAATGTGTACAGGATCCTTGATTCGGGGAGTAAATCTTGCTGTGTGGTGAAAATTGCAGTGAGCAGAAGGCGTCAGGATGCGTAACTGGAGGGATGGAGTTAGTTGTATGGCAGGTTTTCTGTGTGGGGTTTGCTCTCTTCTGTAACGCTCTTGTGAGGGAGATGGGGGCCCTCGCGTTGCACCGTGGATTTCCAGTGTGCGAGGGCTGGGTAAGGTCAGACTAGATGATCGTATTGGTCCCTTCTGACCTTAGAGACGGAGTCTGTGAGCTCAGAGCACGGGCACCTGCTGCCAACGCACTGTGCTAACCAAGTGTTTTAATATACACACAGGAGAGGGAGAAAGAACCTTCCCTGTGACGTACGATGTTACCCAGGGCTTTGCAGGGAGAGTTATGTGGTTAGAGCCCAAGAATGGGATTTGGGAAGCCCTGGGCTGAGTTTCTGGGCGCTGCCCGAAGAAGAGAAAGACGGAACTCAGCGCCCAGGGGAAGAGTCGGAACAAGGTGGCTTTGAGTCCTCTCATTATGCTGGAGAGGCTGTCAGCACAATTTGGGCTGCTCTAGGGGACTGTCTAAGTTAAAGCAGCCTCCCCACACTGCCCCAAATCTTCACAGCACCTTGGGCTGCGGCCCTGTCCTCAACGTACCCTTATGCCAAGGTTTCCAAGGGAGGGGGGACCACTAGAGGTACATTGCCTGCCCCAGGTGAATCCTCCAGGACTTTTAGGGCCCCTTTATGCTACTCAGGCCTTTTTATGAGGCATGACGTGGTTAGGACAGGCTCACCCCTGGTTTCAAATCTTGGCTCAGCCACTGGCTTGCTGCATTATCTAGGTATAATCTCCCCATGCTTCATCTGCCCCTGCCTTTTGAATGGGGATGATGATCCCTATTCACCCCGTAGGAGTGTTGAGTCTGACTTTACTAGCGTTTGTGACACACTTTGAGATCCTCAGGTAGCAGCTGAGCTGCGATGACCTTCATAACGCTTTACAGAGCCGGCAAGCCCCTCGGAGCTGGGGCCAAGCCACACAGAAACGGGCTGGGCTAAATGAAAAGAAGTGAACTGCCAAAGTGGGGAAGTATCTGGTTTTGTCAAAGGTGAGGAGACAGTGAAATTTACTAAAAACAAGACATAGCTGCTAAGACCAAGGATTTAAACCAAAACCTTGGAGAGAGGGGAAATGAAATGGCTTAAGATTGTTTTTTTTTATTGCTTACCTTAAAAAGAAAAATGATCTGCTAAATGCAAATACACATTCGCACAGACTAGGGAGAGGGAGGAGATGCAGGGAAAAGTGTGTGGGATCTACGTTTTGCATCGTTCACTGAATTACTGGCAGGTCTTTTGTAACATCTGTTAAAAATAAAACAAACATTCATTTCCATTTCTTGCTGCCTGAGATGGCTTCTGCAAAAATTTCAACCTGTCCAGGAATTTATCTAGAAAGTTCCCCTCTCCTCGCCTCATGCTTCTTCTTCGGCAGGGGAGATTTCCTTCCTGGACTTCCCAAGGGCTCCATTAGCCCCACATTAAAGCCTTTTACTCCATCTAAACTCTCCATCAAAGTAAAAGGAATTCTAATAAACCACTGAGAAACCACTGCTATTCACTCTTTCCATGGAAACAAGGTACTGACTTAGAACAGAGCTCCACTCGAAGCCTGGGTCAAGGCAGAAGGAGACCAAGGAGGAATGGAGAGATGGTTTCCATTAGAATGGATCCTTTGAAACAAATAACCACTCTGCCCTCACTGGTGAAGCCCCTGGGAGAGACGTGAGCCTGGGTGTGTTAAGTGGACAGGCCATATCACAAGGGGTTGTCTCATAACTGAGTCCTTGCCAGTGACTGGGTTCATAAAGATGTCTGATTGCCGTATGTAAGGGTGTCTGTCCTCACAAGGTGTATAGACTTATCATGGTGTAAACCACGAGTAACCCCATTCAAACCAGTGGTGGACAATTGGTGAAAAGAGCATCAGCTCCATTGCCTTTTACAACCCTGCTACACACACAGGTGAATGCCAGAATTCCCATTGATGTGTGTAGGGTGTGGGCTGTATCCCTCAGACCTGGAGGGGAGCCTAGCGTGTATCAGCAGTAATGACATAAGGAACAGCAGGAGGGAAATCCTGGAAGCTAAATTTGGATCATTGTGATGAAGACTGTTGAAGTCCATTGCCTTTACCATGGCTTCTTCTGATGTGCTTCTGGTTCTGTGGAGCATCAGCTAACGATGGAAGGCGGTGTGCAAGATCTCAGTGGATTAGACATTGGGGAATCCCTTTGAGGAAGCGACAGTCTGTGCAGCAAGTATCTGCCGTAACCAGTTGAGTCCGAGACTGCTGACAAATGAAGAAAATTAAAGTGGTTTAAATGAGAAGCTGGTGGGAGGCAGTAGGTGCTGAGGAGCTCACGTGTAGGACAAGGATGGCAGAGGATAAGGCAGTGAATGTGGCTAGAGGGGAGGGTTTAGGAGGGGCAATCCAATAAGGTAACTGGTTGGCAGGTTGTTAGAAATAAAGATTACAAATGCCAACATAACGTGAGAAGCTTAAAAGCAAAAGATGGAGCTGTACCAGCCTGGACTGGAAGAAGTCTTGGACATAACTGGCATTTCTGAAGCCTGTGATGAGCATTATCATTGGGTGATGTAATTCCGAGCTCTACGGGAAAGATAGGTTTGGTCACAGAGGTGTTTGCATTAGAGCTACATAAATGACTCTATGCCCTCCGATGGGGGAGGAGGAAGGGGTAGCCATGAGGCTGAATCCCTGTAGATATAATTTGCAAGTCACGAAAATAGTGAGTAGTGCCATCAACCTCCGAATCAGAACGTGGGTAGTGAATAGCGAGTGCTGTGAGAAGTCAAGGAGTGAACAAGAACTAGTCAAACAGTAAAAATGGGTGACTTTAGCTACCTAACAGCACTTGAGGACGTGATTTGGAGAAACAATTTCTCAAGATCATAAGCTATTGGTTCCGGGAACAATGTGCTCTGGAAGAGGCGAGATGACTCTTGACTTAATTCTTAGTAATGCACAGCAATTGGGTGAAGAAGTAAGGTGTGACGGGACCACAGATAATTAAGTTCCAGTAGTCTTGCAGACACAATCATACTGAGCATTAACACTGTGATGTTGAACTTCCAGGCTGGGGATTTTTGCAAAATGAGGAAGCTGTTAGAAACAGCCTGATGGCCGTAGTTAAAAGATGAAAATCCTTAGGATCAGCTTGGAGACTGCGTAAGATTAGAGTCAGAGAAGGTCTGAATGTTTCCCACAAATAAAGAGTCAAAAGAACAAGAAGTAAACAGCACAGCAAAATGGCAAGGTACAAGCCAAGAAAGTAACCCTCAGAAATTAGAAATTCAGACTGAGGAATGGTAACAGAATAGACCGTAAACTTTGCGAGGTTAGGTATAAACTGGAGCTGAAGAGAAAATGGGAAGAACAAAGAGCCCTCAACTGAAAGAGAAATGATAAGGAATTAATTCCATTTCTGGGAAATAGGAAGCCCTATGGGAGACACTGGAGCGCCCAGTCCAGTCGATCACAACTGGGGCGATCCGAGAAGCTATGGGGATTGCAGAGAGGATAACTGATTTCTCGAAACCAGCTTTCAGCACAGATAAGGAAGTGTCGTCTGGGGTTCCTGTTTGTGGGTGGCAAAGGTGAGATGCTGACAGAAGGAGGCCTTGTTCTGACAGCTTGAGAAATGACGTGGCAGTGGGGAGGTCTGACTTTAAGGGAGGCCCTAGCCTTTTATTAGCAGAGTGAACTCTGCCCTCTAGAGCTGAGTGAGGAACAAGAGGCTTGAAGGATGGAGTCCTCATAAGTATAGCAGGGAGGCGGTTCTTTCTGTACCATGCATTAGAGCATCTTATGATTTCCTGTACTCGTAGTAACTTGGAGATGGTTGCTCAGTGCTGGTTACTGACTGGGGTAAGCAAGAGAGCCGTAACCCACTATTGCAAGATCCTGAAAATAAGGAAAGGGCTTTGATACATTTGTTTGCTGCTTCAGCAGTGCCCCCAGGAAAACGGTGGACCCCCGCCTTGACGCTGAACAGCATAACTCACCTGGTGGCACTGATGGAGCTAGAGAATAAAGTAATGCTCTGATAAGTAGGAGCCTGTTCTTTTTCTGCAATAGACTAACACGGCTACCCCTTTGGACCCTGAGTTACGCAAGCAAAACTTCCCTTGGATCAGGCTAAAACAGATGCACCCTGTCATTAAAATAGGTACTGTACCAGTACGCTAAGAGGTAAGCAATGCTGAGCGATGGTCAGTATTGCCCGTCCTGAGCGTTTGGAAACTATGAAGCAGGTCCTTCTGAAATCATGAGATTAGGCTAGAAATCATGAGATTTTAAAAACAGTAAATGTTTGGTTGTTTTGATTTGCCATTCTGGCTTTTGGGCCTTTTAAGGTTCATGTCATCCAGCTTTTCTCTGTACATGTGAGGGCCAGAAACTTTGCAGCTACAAAAGCGGAGATTCTCACAGTCATGTGATTCCAGGAGCTGGGGATTTCAGAGGTCGATATTAGGAGACTCGCTATAAAATTGTACAGTTGGGAACACAGCATATGAACACAGGGTGACATAAGAACTATAGATCAAGGAGCTGTATGTCAGCACCAGAAAAAATAGTTTTGTGATGAATTAGCTAGTGTGTGTCTCCCTTCTACTTCATGGAATCAGAAATGTCCAGCTATGTGTCATAGCCCCTCTGCTATTAAATGCTAAAGGAGATCTTCCTGCAGGTCAAGTGGTAGGAAGGGATCTGTGTTTTTGGACTAAGAGGATCTGAGTTCCTACTCCTGCCTGGAAGTGCTGACTGGCTGGGGAAGTACGGACAGCATTGTGACGCTTGTGAAATCCTAAGTGACCACAGATTTGTTATCGTATATTATGTTAAGGGAAAAGTAGCCCATCTGGGTCTGGGAGCAGCTTGTGGGAGGGAGTGGAGAAGACAGCTCCAAGGAAAGGCGGAGGAGATATTTTCAGTGATTATGGACTTCATGGAAGACCAGTAGTCAAACATTGATCTTCTTATGGGGATTGATCTAACTTTATTATTTACCTCCTGAATAAATACAAAAATGTATAGTGAAAAGATGGCTCCTATCTACGCTCCCCAATAATTCAAGAAGTGGGGGTTCTGTGTGAAATTAAAAGATAACAGATTGGAAATGGATCCGGGTGAATGCTCTTTTTCATAATGAACGATAATCAACCCATGAAAGCCGCTGTCATTGCCGTTGAAGCGAATAGCTTTGTAAGGTTAAAAAATGAGTCACATATGCAGAAGGGGATATCTGTCCTCACACTTGAGGGCATAATCTGATCGCCAGCTGGCGTTTCCCTCTACTTAGGGGTCAGTGTTACCCAAAGAGCTGCATTAGGAGGTTTTACATCTTCCTCTGGGGCACCTGTCATTGGACACTGTTGGAAGCAGGGCACCTGGCTTCAGACACCTAATTCCTCTGTTTTGGAAACTTTTTATAGGGCCACTGAGCATCCTCCTTTGATTTCCTTTAACCTGGCAGTGCAAAAAGTTGTGTTTTTCTCCCCTGGTTTTTCCTTCTAGGAGAGGTGCATGGGGAAGAATTACTTTTTTAAAAACCTCCCCCCCCCCCTCCAAAAACAACCATGTCAGGAGATCAGCTGCTGCCAGATCTAATTTGCCAGCCACCCTCCACGTAAATTCCAACAGCTGCACAAAGCTTGGAGTCCAGGCTTCTGCGTTTTTCCTGTCAGTCACTGCCTTGGCTGCAGATGGCTATGCAGAAGAGAGAGAGCTGCAGGTGCGATTTGTTCTCATTGCCCCCTCTCTGCCTCGCTCTTTTTTCTTTCATTCCCCAGCCACCTATCTGATCATTGCATTCAAAAATAAAGTGTCAGCCCCCTCCTGCCCCCCCTTCCCCCAAAGGACTGTTCTGCATCTCGCTGATGCAGATTTCGCTCAGGACTGGGTTATTTGCTTGGTCGTTTTTTTGGTTCTTGTTTTTTTTTTTTTGGTTTAGGCTTGGGTTGTTAATGTGATCATTTGCGACTGAGGAGAGAAAAAATGAAAAACTAGAAAGGAACCAGCAACCTCCTTTTCTCTTCCCCCTCCTCTAGAGGATTAAGCCAAAAAAAAAAAAAATGTCTGCAGCTTTCTGTTGACCCTGCATGATGGCATTTTTGTGTAGTGCAGCTGATTGCTATTCCTGGCACAAACACACACTCACACTCACACACACACATGCACAAGCCTCTCATAGATCACACAGGCAAGGCAAGCCTGTGACCCACTCGCTGATGATAATAATAATTAATGATAATTAATAAAAAAAGACATTCGCTGTCACTAGTCCCTCGGCATCTCTGGCCATCCTGCTCAATGACCTGACGTCTGTAGAGAGAGATCCGACAGACCTCCCCCTAACACTCTCACCTCTTCCCAAGCTCCAACAAGCACTCTCCTGTCTGGTGTAGCAGCCTGCAGCCAGCCCCCCACCCCCCAACCACTCCTACCGCTGGCATTAAATTTTCAGGCTGGATGCTATAGGGCCGTTTCTAATTACCTTATATCCCCTAGTGGTCCATGAATAATGGCTACTGAAGGAGCTTAGAAGGGTGGCTGAGAAGGAAAGCAAAAAAAAAAAAAAAAAAAAAGAATTGTGCTATTTCTCACATTTTTTTTCCTAAGGATCTAATCTGGCTACTGTGTTCTGGAAGAGGAAGAGAAGAGAGAGAGAGAGAGAGAGAGACAGCCCCAGAGAGAGAGAAAGGAGCACAAGAAACATTGCAGGTATGGTTATAAGCTATATCTTTGTGCCCTTTTTTTCCTTATACTGACAGGTCTGCAGAGTGTTCTCTGGGAATCTACAGAGCTGTTTCCTGATTTATTTTTCTCTTGGGCAACTTGCTACCCTTTCCAGTTGAGACTACAGTGTACCACTCTGGCGTTGCAGAGTTTGTGTGTGTCTGTGTCCTGCTTGCCGTTTTGGGGGTTTGGTTTTGCTTTTCTATAATTAAAAATGGGGTCTGAATTTGTTGCAAATTTCTAGTGACCTATTGGCAACGGGTGTCTGAAAAAGAGACAGCTGAGACTCAGGATATTTTTGTGTCTCCGTGTGTGTTTGTACAAAAGAGATTTGTTCATTTCGCTAGTCCAGACCCCCTCTTTTTGAAGTTGAGATAATAATAAAACCGGGGTTTGTAGATGAATGTGGGACTGAGGTCTTTTTTAAAAAAAAATTTTGAGTTATCCATGTGCGTGTTTTTTTTTTTTACTTCAAAAAGTTCCAGTGCTGATGAGACGAAGTGTCCCGCAGTCATTGCTGTTGTCTTTGTGTGTGAACGCTGATTTGATTTGTTTTCTTTCGTTCATTTGGTGTGTATGGGGCTGGCTTGCCAGAAAAAATTGTTCTAGGAGAGATATGAGTAATCCCAGGATTTGCACATCTGGCTGTGTGTTCGGAAACCCCCTCTGTGAGACTTTCACATGCTCCCAGTTTCTCATGGCAAATTTACACAAAATCCATCCATTGTCATTAGAAAACAACCAACAACTCACAGCCCCCCTTAGAGAGATTCCATGTTCCGAATGTGTGTGTGAGAGAGCTAGCGAGCTTTTGCTTTAAATAAAGAAATGGCAATGATTGAAAACATATGAATAGGATGCTGTGCAGGATGTATGTGTATTGGAGGGGGGGCAGATTGGAAAAATGCTTATGCTACAGAAGGAGCGCTTGAATGACTGTGTAGTACATGACAGCCGAGGGGGGCTGTCCGTTCTCTATCATTACTGAGCAGCTCACAGGGGCTTGCGTGTGTGTGTGGAATGGAATTTGATTTTTGAATGCGAAGAACGATTTTGCAGCGGTGGAACCAGGGGAGAAAAATCAAACTGAAGTGGTGTATGGGGTCAGATGCAGTCAGACTTCACTTGCTAATACTGTGCCAAAGCTGGCTAATAGTAATTTTTTTAAAAAGCCAGAAGAGAAAAATGTATGTGAAAATTAGGAAGGTGGGTGGGGGAGCGGTCGAATTATATCGTGAGCCAGCCCATGGACTTTGAAACCTTATCAGCCAGAAAAATGTGGTGGTTGAGATGCTGAGTGAGACCTTACACAAGTGGCCACTGCTCTCTTGGATTTTATTTTGGGAAGCAATAAAAATCTGTTAAGCACCTTGGGAGGGATGTGCTCCTTGGAGCAAATCTTTCAAAATGAAAAGAATTTCCTTCTCCCTTACACCCTCGCCCCCCTCCCCCCCCCCACCAGCTTGTTTTGTTTGTTTCCTGGGGAAAAAGAAGCTGGGGGAGTGGGCAGGGCTGGGAGAAAGCATGGGGGCGGAGAGCCTATTTAAATTGGACTTAATGGATTCCCAGGGCAGCTCTTTTAGATGAAAGTCAAAATAAGAGCCAAAGTGAATCTCAGCGGACCTGTCTGTTGCATTAAAGATGCAGCGTTCCTCTTCTTTCCCCTCCCCGCTTTTTCTCTTTAAAAGAAAAAAAATGTGTTAGCCATACAGAAGACGGCGTGGAGTTTCTAGGCCTGTAATGAGCGCTCTAATTGAAGAACTTACAGCCTCTTGGGATATTTCTTTACTGATCACTGCTTTTGTTATTCCTGCCTCAGTCTGGTTTATTTCTTTTGGTGCGTGTGAGAGACGTGCGCTATTTTTAAACCCCCTCTTTGGCCCCTGGCAGGTAAGATGCCCTGTGCCTGGCTTGGGCATCTCCGCAGTGTAACTGGCCCATGCGCAGGCTGTCTCCAGTTTGGATAGACTTGGCATTTGCTGACTGACGTGCCATGTTCGGCTAAGAGACAGCCTGGTAAAATAGCTCTGGCATTAAAGAGTTACAAACGGGCTCTCTCCGTAGCTGAGGATCCTTCAGGCTATGTGGGACACTCAGAGCCAGGTTCTGATCTCAGCTGACATGGTGTAAATACAGCACTGAGGTCAGGGGAACTGAGATGAGATGCCCGGGGGAAATTTACCCCGGCTGCACGCACACATCCTTCTTGAGGCTGTGCAGCAGTGACGGCTGAAGAAGCCAAGAAGTAGCAAAGTTTCTATTGGGTACCTAGGGAGCTGCACAAAGCAAGCTGAAGTTCTCCCGAGACACCAGCTGAGGATTCCCCTTGCCTGCCAGTATTCCCCAGTAGCAGAGAACTGGCCTGGTCAACCCCACGTGCCCCCATCACCGCCTCTGGCGTGAGTAGGTGTGCCGGGGTGCGACTGGGGAATGGCTGATTTTGGAGCTGCGTGCAAACTGCAGCAGCCCTGAGACTGCTCAAGACCCAAACTGGCCCAGGGCCAGCTCCAGGATTGGGGGGAAGGAGGAGACAGAAAGTCGGTGTGCAGTCAACTTTATCGTCTTTTCAGGTTCTGTGCTGATCAGAGTTCTGTCAGAGCTGGAGATCTGGTCCATAGTCTGACTCGGTTTATTCTTCCCTGTCTGGCTGTGATCTCTTTCCCCTGTATATGCCTCTTTTTCAGGCGTTCTCTCTAGGAGCTTGGAAGGGCCCTGAAAGAATCATAGACATGGCTTCCTGCCTCTGCTGTGAGCGCATTCGGGATCTCTCTTGAAGACTCATCCTATATGTGTTTTGATTATTTTAAGGGAGTCTTCTTGATTCTGGCCTTTCCCTGCATACTCCTCGCGCAGTACAGCTTGACGGCCAAGTTGGCCAACGAGCAGAGTACAGTGGGACCCTTTAGAATGCCACCTTAATCAGCCAGGGATTGCCACTGAATCTGCAGGACATTTGCATCCCCTTGGTCCCCCTGGGTAAAAATCAGGCCAGTCTGAGAACTGAACTGTGATTTCCTGAGTTGCAGTCTGGAGTGCTGTCCCTAGGCTGGTCTGCTTTTGTGTGCCAGAGGAGCTTGCCTGAGAAGGCTTCTGGTGTGCCAGTTCTTAAGTCTCACCACCTCACTCAATTTTTGTTCTTCTCCCACTGCTAGAAACCTTTTGCGGCCACAATAAAGATGTAGATGGAAAAAAATCAGAAGAGCAATTGGCTCTTGCTCTGGTATTTGCAAGGAGGTAGACTTACGTAATACAGGGGGAATGGGAAAGGTTGGTGCCTAAATGCTAGGATGATAGCTCCCTTAGAAATACCATTGATAGATATCTTTAGAATTAAGGAAAAGCAGTTAACCTAGACTTCTGAACGCTTAAAGAACTGTACATTGACAATGACAGTGATTCAGCAGAAACTACAGATCCTGTATCACTGGTCCCTTTCCTTTCATTTCAAGGTGTCACACTCTACGCTGGAGGAGTTGAGCTTAATTTCAGGCATTTCTGTGCAAAATAATAATACTTCGTGCCTGTCATGTGATGACATCAAAGCATTTGGCAACATTAAGTCTGTCAAACTCCCTGTTAGGTAGGGTAGCGCTGTTCTACCCATTGTATGGAGGGGAATGCTGCGGCTCAGAGGGGTTAAAGGTCACATGCTGTAACAGTAACAAAACCAGGAGGAAAACCTAGGAGTTCCAGCTCTCTATCTAATCTCTGGACAACACTCTTTCTTTATAGGATGAATTTTAGCTGTTCATACATAAAATAAAGGGGAGAGGTGCAGTTTCCATCTTAAGTCAATGGCCAAACTCCGGCTCACTTTAACAAATCCAGCGTTTGGCTCCATTGTCTCTTGTGGTTTATGTAGGGAGCATAGGCAGCTGAACTCATGCCTTCTCTTCCTGGCCCAGCCGCTGGCTGGCTGGCTGATCTTGAGCGACTCACTTTGTTGCTCTGTGTCTCAGTTTCCCCATCTGTCAAATGGGCGTTTGTAGCACTTCATGAGGCCTGAGGTAGGCAGTACGTGTTCATCAAAGCCTTTGAGACGTTTTGAGGCAAGTGTGCAGCTGGGTGCACTGTTTGGACAGGAGGAATCCTTTCTCCTTTTGCTAGTTTGCAGTCACTCATCTCCCCCAGCACCTTGAGGGCCTCAGACAAGCAGGCAAACAGGCAGAGGCCAGGAGGAAAAAGCTTCTTGTCGTTTAAGCCAGTCTCCCTGAGTGAAGGGGGCGGGATCATTTTTTGGAGCTAGGCGAGCTCCTGTCATTGGAACAGGATGCTTGCGGCTCCCCCATGAAAGTGATCATTAAAAGCCGCGGGCAGTGGAAATCTTGACATTCTGTCAGTCCCAGCCTTTTACAGCAGCAGTCTCTGAAGGCTCGCACTCTGCTGCACAGAAGAAAACAAGTGAGAACAGTGGGAAGGAAAGAGAGAGACTCTGCAGCAGGCAGTCGATAATTGTAGTCAGTCAGTGCCTGTGAAGTTCCTGCATCGCACTTACACTTAGAAAGATTGCGTCCTATGCCCTGCACCCGTGGAACAGGAGGGTGCAGGATAAAGAGCAATCGGAAAGGATGCAATGCTGGACCCAACTGTGTGTGCTCCCAGCCTATAGTAGGTTTGAGTTCCTGCTGCGTTACTCATGACTTGATGTAGGTGAACCTTTCAACTCCTAGCCCTTGAGGAACGGCCAGGCTGCAAAGAAGGTGTCAACAGCCTTTGCATCACAGAAAGGAAAAAAATGTTTCTCCTTTCTGCCCTCTGCCCCCTGTGGAAATGGTGGTCTTGAATGTTTTAAAAAGAAAACACCTCATTTCCCTCTTATATGTCTCAGTTTTAGCACACGTCAAGGCAAAAGATCAAGGAGTTTCTTCCTTTTATGCAGCATTCGAGACTGAAGATACACTGGTGGAAGGGTGGTGGGGGGATCAGAGCAGTAAGGCAAATGGAAATTTTAAAGGAGATACTTTCCTTTTTGTCCCCAAGGAGATCAGGCCATGAAATGATCCACGCACTAATTAAAATTATTATATCTTGATTGAGACATTCTTGCTTGTATCCCACTTGCCTACAAGAAGTTTGGGAGCAGACAGAGAAATTCCTCTAATATATCTAGACAGATAGATGTAGAAAATAGATAATCTAATCTAATCACAAGCATAAAGGAACTAAAAATGGATGGTGCCATATTCAAACACAACCAAAAGATAGCTATCTAGCTTTTAGCAGCATTTGGTTATATATAAAAAGATTATACATCGTTATATTTAAAGAATGAGCCAGATCTTTCTCTTGAAGTCAGTGGAGGTACATTGGAGATTAATTTGGCCCAGTGTGTAGTGCAGGGGTCGGCAAGCCCCAGCACGCGTGCCAAACCCTGCGGGATTGTGACTGCTTCCTCTGCTAGCCCCACCACGTAGGTCCTGTCTCTTTCTGGCCCCGCCCCCAGCACCTTTCTGGCCCCGCCCCCAGCACCTTTCTGGCCCCGCCCCCAGCACCTGCTGAGGGTTCAGGGACAGGGCTGGCACAGACTCTAGCAAATTGCCAACCCCTGGTGTAGAGTGTGGCATACACCAGTTCCTTTGAATTAAGAGTTATTGAAATCCATTTGTCGTGGCTGCATTATACCTGAGTAGGAGGGCAAAGCAAAAATCACAAAGGATTATATCACTGAGGCTAAACCAATGTAAATATGCATAAATATGTCAAGACATACATGATTTACATCACACCTACCAAGGGTAAGATTTTTATGGGGGTGGGGGTGACAAACCTGGACATAACCCTGACGTTTCGATATAGAAAAGACTCCCATTGAGTTCAAATTCAGTCCTGCTGCAAATGGGCTAAACTCTGGTTAGCCCCAGGTTTAACGCCCACATAAAACCTGAGATGAAACAGGGCTGGTTTCATTTTAATTTGGAAAATCATCTTCAATAAAACCCCTTGAGGTTTTGGGGTTTTTGTTTGGTGTTTTTTTTTTTTTACAGTCAGACTTTGCTTCCTTCCCTTTAATTGCATCTCCATTGTTAGTCACTGCTTGATGTCTCACCAGGGGATACTTTTTTGCTGCATTTATGGTAATGGCTAAAACTTGCTGTTACACTGGCTAACTGTGTTTCTATAGAACAGTGGGCCCAGCTATTAGATGTTGGGAGAAGTTTAAACATTGTGGTCTCAATTCTCATTTAAACATAGGCCCCTTTATATCACCCCGGCAGCAGTGTAAAGAGGCTTTAAAGTGGCTGTAAATTATACTGGCCGGGCAGTGTCCTTAAGCCCTGTCTACACAGGGAAATTGGCCAGAATACCTGCAGTGGAACAAGCTATTCCAGAATCGCTCCTTGTAGGACCACGTGTGGACAGTCCAGAATAAAAGGCCCTTCTGTCCAGAATAGATTGTCTACAAGGGGAGCTGTTCTGAAAGAGCTATTCCAATCCATTTCCCCAGGTAGCCATGGCCTTGGTGCAAATAAAAATTGAACACTAAATTCAGTAGATAAGAGCAATTGTCTTAATTGCGTTACTTATTGACTGCTAAAATTAATGCGTAGCTCATGTCCTAACACTTAGCTTATTGCTGAGATGGGAGGGTCATGATAAAATCTGGTAATACCTTATCCTTCCTCATGACTGTTGGGGAACACGGTATTCACCAAATACTGTGTCCTTCACCATGGATGTTATTCTATAAACTACAAAACTGCATAGTCCTATAAAACCACATCCTTCACCATGACTGTTGCCAGATGATCTATAGAACACTATAGCCCATAATACCATGTCCTTCACCGTGACTCTTGCTATATGAGAGACACAACAGTACAGTCCTCTGATACCTTATAATTCACTGTGACTACTATGATAGATTCCACAGAACAGTCTTGCCCTGTATTATGATGTGTTAGATTTTAAGACTGTTGGCGTTAGCATCCTCCGTTGTCTGGGGTCTGAGTGAGGACTAAAACCAATGGCCAAAAAAAAAAGCAAGGAGATGAAGAGAAAATGGGACAGAGATAAGTGAGGCAAAGGGAGAAGACCAAGAGAAGATGAAAGAGAGTAGGGAGAAATAAAGCAGTCACTGAAAGAGACGGAAAAGAGACATGAGAGCTTTGCAAAAATGAGATTCACGAGGAGACTCCAGTCTGTTCCAGCGCAGACATGACGCTGGACTTTGGAGCTGAGGTGTAAATTAGTGTTAAGTGAGGAGATTTTTAAGGTTCCAGGAGGAATGCAGAGCTTGATCTACTTTAAATTAATCTGGGCACCTACTCCTTGCTGAAAATCCAGAAACATTTCCTCTGCAGATGTTAATAACGTGGTCCAATGGAGTCCTCTCCCTTCTAACTCAGGGAGAAAGGATATGGGCAGTTCTGTGCATCTCATCTGTGCGCTGGTGCAGGTTTTTACATCACAGTCATGCTGCGAGGTTCCACTGAGGATTGGGACCCTGTTACGGCAGGTGCTGTGCAAATTCGTGCAAAGTGCCCTGACCCAAACAGGTTACAATCTAAGAAGCAAAGCAGAGGAGTGAGGACTTCAGAGAATAATCACAACAAATGCCAAAGTGAAGCATTTAAGCAGTTTTATCGACTATGCTATTTCATATGAAATTGCCCCGTGAATAATACTGTAGAAACGTCTTCCCTCCATTTATCTTTGCTCCTTGAGCGCCCACTATACGGCACCCTGTAAGATTCTGTGAACCTGCCTGTGTCCTTCAGCTGAACATTTCTGTCACAGCTATACAGCAGAGGGCCTGGCCAGAAACCTTTTATGTACAGGTGTCAGTTACCCCACTGCTTCTTGGGTGGAAAACAGACACAGTTTAAAAGCTCATGACAACTCTGCTGAACAAAACAGGATGTGAAGGACTGTATATCCCATTGAAACTGGGGGGGACGACACTTAAGTCAGGAGTGGCCTGACCTCTGAATGAACATTCTGGGCTCGATCCTGAAACAGATTAAATACCGTAGAGCTCCCACAATTCCAGCTTGTTTCAGTAAGAATTGAGAGTCCTTAATAGCTTTCAGGAGCAATTCTCAGGACAGACAAGGGCCTGATCCTGTTCCCATTTCAGTGGGCGGCAAACTCCCATTGACTTTAATGGTGCCGTACCGAAGGCAGCACTCAGGGGGATCAAACTCTGTATGGAGCACCTGAGAAGTGAATTCTTTGAGTGTCCTACATGAACTTGGCTCTCCTGTGTTTGCATGTTGCCTATGTTGTATGTGAAATCCCTCCCCGAGTGTCCCAGGCAGAAAAATGGAGAAAGAGGGAGAAAGATGAAAACAAATTCCTCTGGATGGTTTTCTAGCAATGCAATAAATGTAAAAAAAAAAAAAAAAAAAAAAAAAGAAAGAAAGAAAGAAAAACGCATGCCACAAAATAGGGACTATACCAAGTGCAGTCATTTCAGGAGCTGATTCGCTCTGAAGACATAAAAGGTTGTGTAATGTTTCCCTATTAGCTGGTTAACCTACTACTTAAATATAACTATCATCATGGACAGCGAAGTCATACAGAGGCTCTGTTGGATAAATTGGCCTTTTTCTTAGCATTCTGAAGTGGCTGCATTGCATGATATGGTTTTTCCCCCTTTAACAAACTGCTTCAGTTAATATGTGGGCAGAATGCAGATGTTCCCGTAGCCTTTTGGTAAAACGACTAAGAGATATAAAAGGGTCCCAGGAGGGAACAGGGTTTGTAGACACTGTAATTCGGGCTGCGAGAACATAGCATACCAATGGTCTAATGCTGAAAGGGAAACTCTCCTATTAGATAGTCCTCTATAAAATCCAAAGTAGAAAGTCAGAGCGCCAGGCCCTCTGGGAGGTCTTTAGGGT
This sequence comes from Pelusios castaneus, assembly GCA_007922175.1. Lineage (NCBI taxonomy): Eukaryota > Metazoa > Chordata > Testudines > Pelomedusidae > Pelusios > Pelusios castaneus. The sequence continues at coordinate 6,078,078 of ML685786.1, read as the reverse complement.
ACAGCTGTAGACACCAAGAACAAGCAACTGAAGCCCAGCTGGTGACCGGATTCTGTTGATGCTGGTGTGTTTTTGTTTCATTGGGTTCTCTTTGCAGGGGATGTGATGCAGAGCCATCCGGAGAGATTTCAATTTGCAGGAGGAGCAGGGATGAATGAGTCCAAGATAAGAAACGTTGGTGGGTCTTGGAAGGGAAAGTTCACCGCTGTTGGGGCGGGAGGGGGACGGGGACGGAAAGATTGATTAGGAGGCACGTTTTAGGAGCAAGCATTTGCAGGCAATCTGCAGCTCAGCAGTTGGCGGCTGAGATAAGGTTTGCGGGAGTGTTCAGAAGAGCACCTAATAGATCAGGGAGAGAAGCTGATGTGCTCATTTTCATGAAGGGGCAGGCTGGTCTCTCCTCTCAGTTACACCCATGTAAATCAGAAATGATTCAGTTGGTTTCAATGCCATCACTGCTGGTTTACTCTGGGTGTAAAGGAGACGAGCATCTGGCCCCCCTGGCTTTCAAAACCTTTTCCTTTTTTTCCCTTCTCAGCAGCCTGTGCCACATATCTGCAAACAGCTGTAAGAAGAGCAGAGATCATTAGCTGGAAGGATCAGATGGGTTAGTTTCTTAAAAGGATTGTCTGATTTCTCTATTGATCAGGTTGATTTAGGAGGGGAGGCAGGTCAGGGGTCATAAATTATCATTTGAAGGAGGGGGAAAGACTAAAGACAGTACTGCATTTAGCTGCAGTGGTAAGGAATTGGACGTATCTATCTGTAGGGACGTGAACGACTGTACTCTGTGGCTGCTATCCAATTTGGGTCTCCTCCATATTAAACTGGAAGTCAAGTTAAGGAACTGTATTTAAACTCAGTTAAACAGTGTTTTGGTTAAACTAGTTTCTACAGATTGGCTACCCAGACAGACAGGGGAAAACTTAATTAGATTTGTATTTAAATGGGATTTTAAAAGCAACCGTATTATAATTTTGAATGCATCTGCTATACACGTAAAGCGCACGGAATAGTTTGCAAAGTAATCCAGTAAGTGTGGGCTATGAAGTCACATGCTGCATTCTAACATTGGAGGAATTCATGAGGAACTTGACGTCTCTCCTTGCTCTCTCTCCCCAGGGAAGGACGGATGAGGATGTGGTTTAGAGCGGCCAGGAGTCCTAGATACTAACCCTGATTTTCCTGCAGACTTTTTGGGTGGTCTTGGGCAAATGACTTAACCTTTTTGTGCTTCAGTTTTCCTGGCTGTAAAATGGGGTTAATCTGCATAATGGGCCTACGGTATTGCCAATTTATGATTTTAGTGTGGTCTCATGATATCTCACAAAGTTTTGTTAAAGCCCCAGCTCCTGGAGTCAGGTGATCACATTGGACTCTGAGCTTTCATTTTAAATCTATTGCTAGGTATCAAGGCTGCAGGAAAAAAGGTGGAAAACCACACGGGCTCAAAAAACAACATATGTTAATAAAATCTCATGATTTTTTAGCCCATTTTCTGCTTTGGCTTTGGGCTTGACTCATGGTTTTTGACCGCTTGGGGTCAGTAATACTGAGATTATAGTGTGGCAACATGAATATTTGTAAATCATGTTGGGATCATTGGCTGTAGAGGAGCAAAGCATAATTATTATTCTGCTATGAAGTTCCAAAGGGGGAGCCGTGTTAGTCTATTGCAGAAAAACAGAGTCCTGGGGCACTTTTAAAGACTAACAGATTTATTTCATGGGAGAAAATCCCACTTTGCCAGATTAAGCGTTTGACGACGTGGGATTTTCTCCCACGAAAGCTCATGTGATAAATAAATCTGTTAGACTTTAAAAGTGCCGCAGGACTCTGTTGTCTTTCTGCAATGGTAACTGCTATGGTAGTACGGGATATCACAGGCAGATTTCAATGAAGTTGCCATGCCGTAACCTATCTCTGTCGGTCTCTTGTGTCTAGAGCAGCCATCTTCACAATATATTGGCCAAGCAGGTTCATGTTAATTGCTTTTTCAGTGCTGAATCCTGTCCCATTGAGGCCAGTGAGAATTTGGACTTCAATGAGATGAGAACCATGGCCAGTGTTACTGGAAAGATGGTTGCATGTGACACTCTGTGTAATTGAAATAAAGATCATCATCTAGGGCTTCTTATTTAGCCCTCTTCTATATGCACATTGCACAATTTAAGTTATCTAGAGGTGTGTGTAATTTTTCTTGGTGGCACCGTGGCGGTAAGCCTTTTGGCATAGGGATATGTAGTAATTAGAAGAGGAAAAAAAGGATATGTGAAGGGGAAAATGACAATTGTTTTCAGTATTCTTCCACCATGGCAAAGGTTTTCCATGGAGGAGAGGTTTTTTTAATTTTTTGCCATAAATGGGTAGATCCATGTACTGCTACAGGCTGGGGACCGATCGGCTAAGTAGCAGCGCTGTAGAAAAGGACCTGGGGGTTATGGTGGATGGGAAGATGAATAGGAGCCAACAGTGTGCCCTTGTTGCCTAAAAGGCCAATGGCATATTAGGCTGCATCAGTAGGAGTGTTGCCAGCAGATCGAGGGATGTGATAATTCCCCTCTATTTGACACTGGTCAGGCCGCATCTGGAATACTGTGTCCAGCTTTGGGCTCCCCACTACAGAAAGGATGTTAACAAATTAGAAAGAGTCCAGTGGAGGGCAATGAAAATGATTAGGGGGCTGGGGCACATGACTTATGAGGAGAGACTGAAGGAACTAGGCTTATTTAGTCTACAGAAGAGAAGACTGAGGGGAGATTTGATAGCAACCTTCAACTACTTGAAGGGGTGCTCCAAAGAGGAGGGAGCTAGGCTGTTCTCGAGGGTAACAGAGGACAGAACAAGGAGCAATGGTTTCAAGTTGTAGCTGGGGAGGTCGAGGTTGGATATTAGGAAAAACTTTCTCACTAGGAGGGTGGTGAAGCATTGGAATGGGTTACCTAGGGAGGTGTTGGAATCTCCATCTTTGGAGATATTTAAGGCTCGGTTAGACAAAACCCTGGCTGGGGTGATTTAGGGGGAGTGGTCCTGCTTTTAGCAGGGGGTTGGACTAGATGACCTCGTGAGGTCCCTTCCAGCCCTATGATTCTGATTCCAAAGCCAGATGGGACCACCAAATTGTTTCAGTGGTCACTTAGTCTCACCTTTAATTTTACGTCTCATCCGATTTACACTGGTCTAGTTTTATCTTCCAGCCATTGGATTAAGTGGGTTATCCCTTTCTGTGCTACGTTGAAGAGCCCCATTAGCAAATATACGTAGCAATAGATTTAAAATGAAAGCTCAAAGTCCAGTGTAATCACTTGACTCTAGGAGCTGGGGCTTTAATAAGGTAAATACTTAGTATCAGAGAATCATACGGTTAGAAGAAACCGCAAGGGTCATGTAGTCCAATGGTTCTCACTCAGGGATATGCAGAGGTTTTCAGCTCGTCTAGATATTTGCCTAGTTTTACAACAGACTACATAAAAAGCACTAGCAAAATCAGCAGAAACTAACATTTCTTACAGACAGTGCCTTTTTTATACTGCTCTCTATACTACACCCAGAAATGTAAGTACAATATTTATATTTCAATTGATTTATTTTATAATCACACTGTAAAAGGAGAGAGTAAGCCATTTTTCAGTAATAGTGTGCTGTGACACTTCTGGGTTTTTAAGTCTGATAATGTAAGCAAGTCATGTAAAGTGAGGTGAAACTTGGGGTATGCAAGAGAAATCAGACTCCTGAAAGGACTGTAGTAATCTGGAAAGGTTGAGAGCCACTGATCTAGCTGCACCACCTGCCAAGATGCAGGATTTCTTGTGTTTAAACCAGCCAAGATGGAGGCTATCTGCCCTGCTTTTGAAAACCTCCAGTGAAGGAGCTTCCACAACCTCTCTAGGCAGTCTGTACCATTGTCCTTCTGTTCTTACGGTCAGGAGGTGTTTCCTGAGATTTCATCTAAATCTGCTTTGCTATCGTTTGAACCCGTTGCCTCCTGTCCTGCCCTCTGTGACAAGAGAGAACAACTTTTCTCCATCTTTTTTATGGCAGCCTTTCAAGTATTTGAAGACTGCTATCGTGTTTCCCCTTAATCTCTTCTTTTCCAAACTAAACATGCCCAGTTCCTTCAGCCTTTGCTTATATAGCTTGCATTCCATGTCTTTGATCATTTGTGTCGTTCACCTCTGCATCCTTTCCAGTTTCTCTACTTCCTTTCTATACATTGGTACTAAAATTGGACACAGGACTCCAGCAGAGGCCCTACCGCCCATGTCTTGCTATGCTATGCCTATGTTAATACCACCCAAATTTGCATTTGATTTTCTTTTTTTTTATTTTGCAACAGCATCGCGTTGCTGACTCATGGTGAGGTGGTGATCCCCCACAATTCCCAGATCCTTCTCAGCACGACTGCCGTTATGCCAGTCATCCCCCATTTTGTATTTGCACATTTGGTTTTTCTTCCCTTAGTGTGTAGTGCCTTACATTTGTCTTTGTTGAATTGCATTTGGTTGTCTTTAGCCAGTTCTCCAATGTATCAAGAGTCCTCTGAATTTTGGCTCCATCCTCTAAACTATTGGCAGCCCCGCTCCCCGCCAGAGTTGTGTCATCTTCAGACTTGATCTGTATGCTCTCTAGACCTACATCCAGGTCATTAATAAAGATGGAAAACAACACCAGACCAGAAGAGATCCCTGTGGAATCCCATTTCATCCCTCCCTCCAATCTGAGGCCATTCCATTACTAGTTACTCTTCGTTTGCAGTTGTTTAACGAGAGTCTGATCGTGTCACCCCTTAACCTTCTTTTTGTTAAGCCACTTAGATTGAGTTCCTTAAGTCTGTCACTACGAGGCAGGTTTTCTAGTCCTTTAATCGTTCTCATGGCTCTTCTCTGAACCCTCTCCAATTTATCAACCTCCTTCTTGAATAGTGGACACCCTACCTGGGCCCTGTATTCCAGCCATGCTAAACAGAGGTAAAATAACCAGCTCCTAGCTGAGAGTCCAAGAATCGAATTAGCCCTTTTGACCACAGCATCACACTAAGGGTCTTGCTCACTCCCTCAGTTCCTAGAGGATCATTTCATTTTGGTACAGGATTGTGCTGCTGTGTGGGAGACTGAAGCTGTGCCCAGTCGTTTTTTCAGGTAGAACACGTACATTTGTACGTTACAAGGACTTAACTGTGGGGGAAATGTTTAAAAAAAAAAAAAAAAAAATCTGAGGAGTTTCCTCCAGGCGCATCTTGTCCTGTTCTTGCTGTCCCTCCTTTCTTACTCCTGCAAAAGATTTTGCAATAGAACACTTTGCAGGGAACACACGTTTGTGACGTGGCACGTGACTATCAAGTAGTTCTTCAGATAATTATGTTGGCCTGAGTCTCCGCTTCACACACATCTCTTGTCTTGGCCAGTGCACCTCAATCCTGACCCATGCCATCCCTTGTTAATCTGCTCCTGAACCCTCCTCAAACCACTTCCATGGGGTCTCTGTCCTGATCTGCAGCTGCCCTGATCCTCCAGTCCTGAAAGCCATGCATGGTTCTGCCAGTCTGCTTCAGTCTTGATCTTCAGCATCCCCCTTACAATTCCAGTTTTCATGAGCAGAAACTGCCAGTCCTAGGAAATTGTGTGAAGATTTCCTGATGTGAATAAATAGGGACGAGGATTAGAACAGCCAACTTGTTATCACTTGTGGCCTAGCCCAGGTATAGAATTCAGAGCATAGAGATGTAAAAGGCTACTGTGCTAACCCATTGCACATGCACCCAGCCTCCTGGGCGGCTGTGTCTTTGATTATTTCTGCCCCAGGGCTGTGGAAATCTCAATGTGCAGTGCTGTTCAGATGAGGAGAGGGCCTCTGACACAGAACAAAGAGTCCACAACAGCGAGAACAAGGGGAGCCTGCAGTCAGGGAGATTGCAACAAGGGGGACCAAAGGGATAATTTATGGCTCAGGCAGCAGGAATGGGGACAAAGGTGAGGTCGAGTGGTGGGATTGCGGGAAAGATGGGGACTCTGGCTCAGGCTATTCCTGCTCTTTCAAATGACCACCTTCTTCCAAGTGCCACCCAGAGCTTTTAACTCTGCCTCCCTCTTGTTCCCTTTATTTTGTATGTGGGCAGCGCTGGGGGGCAGAGGCGGCTTTTGGGGTAGGCGAAGCAGGCACATGGCTCGGGCCCCAAGCTGTAAGGGGTCCCCTTGCCCGTCCCAAAAGCCTTGGTTGGCAGCAGGCGGAGGAGCTGGCCCCTGTGTCCGGGGTTGGTGGGGAGGGAGCTGGGGCTGCGGGAGGGGGCCCCCGTGGGCCTATACGGGGCCCCACAGGCCTATAGGGGGCCCCGCAATGTACCTTTGCCTAGGGCCCCCAATAGCCAAAGGCCGCCTCTGCTGGCGGGCAGCCTATAGACTGGAAATATCCCTGTAAATGTCATGCGTCCCAGCCCATTCTTACACGCCAGGGTGCAACAGGAGGTCATTCCTTCTCTTTCTTAATTGAAGTTCCAGCCTCAGCGATGTGCTAGACCGCGTGAGGGAAGGAGAAGAGGCAAACATGACGTGAACGGAAGGCCATGTAACGATCCGAGAGGGAGAGTGAATTTATGGACTCCACAGGTGGGCAAACGATCTCATAACCCAGGGAGGGTACAGCCATGGCTGGGTTAGCCAGCCATTCCCTAACGAGGCTCTGGGAAGGATTTCCTTCCCCAGTGGCGTTGATCCTTTTTATTACTGTTATTAATAACGTGCCGTCTTTTAATGTTTCAAAACAGAGGGTCGGGTCGGTTTGGGTTTGTGGGAGGTTCTTTGGGGTTTGTTTTTTGCTTTGAATCGAGGGCCAATTAAATAAAATTATCAGCTGAAAACTGCACCGACACCCCTTGATGACATCCAGCAATCAGGCAGAGCGCAGCATGGCTGATAAGGGCCAATCAAGACATACAAATGAGGTGTTGACATTCAAACAGCAGGTACTGTACCATATACATGAGCCTTTTTTGCTGTTTGTCGAGATGGTGCAGAGCCAGGCATTGGGGGAGACGGGGCTGTGAAAGGCAACAGAAGGGACTGCGGACGGCAGGCGGGCTCTCGGTTTCTACTGGGAAACATTTATTATTAACGACAGTAGTAATGGGAAAGCAGGGCCAAATTATGCAATCTTTAATCAAGTCAGTTGCCCTCTGATGCCAGTGTGCACGTGGGCCGATGAAAGGCTGCAGAACTTGGCCTTTGCACTTTTGTAGCATCTGATCCTTCCAGAGGCCCCGAGGGCCAGATTTACAAAGGGACTTCCGAGCCCAAGTCTCATAGATTTCTACTGGAGCTAAGCACCTGAATAGCTTGAGGATCTGAGCCTGAGTGCCTTGCCTGATCAGGGCCAGCAAGCCCCTCCTTTGACAAAGGTGAACGAGTAGTATCTTCATTTTACAGGCTCTTGTGACTCCAAGTCCTCTGCTTTGCCCAGTCTATTGTGGGTTTCTCAACCTGGAGGTCTGGGCTTTCTGTGTGGCTCACCGGGAAGGGGACTGTAGCCCTTTTTCCTGCTGTAACATGGAAAAAGCAGCGAACCCCTGCGGTAGATTACGCTGCCTCCAGCTGTGCGCTCTGTGCAGACTCAGACTTGTTTAAACACAGTTCCATGATGGTTTCCTTGACCAACATGGCCAAGAGGTTTTGGCCTGAGAACAGTGTTAGAGCCATGGCACATCGTTTAGAGTGTGGTTTGGCCAGACAGGTTCTCCAATTTAAAAAAAAAAAAAAAAAAGGGGTTCCTGTCTGCAGTGGTGAGGAAAACATTCTACAGCCAGCTAGCCACGGCCGTTGTGTTTAAGCACGACTAGCTAGCAGGGTGCACATCCCAGAGTGGACAAGGCCTTACATTGCATCTGGGAGGCAGGATCTTTCCACCTTTAGAGACCTGGCGGGAATCCTTCCTGTGAGGCCATTCAAACTGAGTTGGGTGGTCTCAGCTTCGCTCCTCGTGTGGTCCTGCGCTCCAGTACTTCGCACGTTTTCTTTCGGCACCACGAAGCAACTCCGTAACATTGGCTCCATTATTCACGGAGGCCGAGACCCAGCCTGTTTGTGAGGGGCGGGAGGCTGCTCAGATCAGCGTGACAGATTCTGGCAGCGTGAAACTTTACGCTGGACCTCGGGACCTCCGCCGGTGTTACAGTTCACGAAGATTTTTGAAGCTAAAAAAAAAAAAGGAGGGAGGGAGGATGAGGAGTGTTAGTGATGTGAGGGAGGCCCAAAGAATGTTGCAATAAGGAGCATATCGACCCAGTTTGGAGACGGTTTGGAGAGGAGAAGTAAGCTACATTTTGAACGACCTCATCAGCATTTCCTGTCTCACGGTGGAGAAATTGCATGTGGTGAAAGGCTCTAAAAATAGGATCAACAAACTTTCAACCACATTTGCAGATGTTAAGGTAAAGTCAGACCAACCCCGTAGGCACTGAAATGGAAAAATAATCCCAGAGCTCTTCAGAAGTTTGCCCTCTCCCCCTCCCTATCATCACTGGCTTTCACCCTCTGCAAGGTGTAGGGGAAGGCTTCCTGTTGGGTGTAAGTGGGGACAACGGATGTAGCCCAGAGTAGCACTCAGGGTTTGGCAGCGGGGAAAGTCTTGCACTAACCTGCTGCTCAGGCACCCAGCCCCCGGGGACTGGGCGTCTGCCATGGCGCAGTAGAGATCACAATGTGAGTTGAAGGCCCTGGTAAGATAACTAGTGTGGAAGGGGAGCATGTGGCCCCCAGCTCGCGTGGTTGTGACGGAGACTGAGTGCAAGCCCACAACCACTGGATTAGCAACTGGAATGAGTCTCTCCATTTCTGCACCGATCTCCTCCATGTCCCCATTAAGTGTGCTCAGCAAGACATTAAGATCAGAAGCACGTACGGCGAGACTCTGTTTAACAGCATTGCTGGCTGACCCTGATTTGTAGCAGGGCTGAACGCAGAGGCTTGCCGTAACGTTACAGCTCTTCCTCTAGTAATAGTGAGAGCGAAGGAGTCACATGCACACCTCTGCTTCAGAAGAGAAGGGAAAAGGGAGGGGGGGACCGGACAGGTCAGCTCCAGGGAAGCAGGGGAAATGAATACCGGGTGTAAATGAAAATCCAATATCTCATTTGTGGTACATTTGCTTAGCAATCCACAGTGGTGCAACCACATACAAAATAAAAAGTTGAGGGAGACCGAGAGTGAGCGTGCATTGATTCTCCATCCAGGCCGACGGGGATGTCCCTTGGGGAGCACCATTGTGGTGGTCACTCCTTTCCCTCCCTGATGACTGCCTGTAAATTGTCCAGGACGATGACTTGTATTGGGCACCAAAAAGGAGGGCCCACTGGGCTTGCAGATTTGTATTCAAAACCTCCCTAGCTGGGACGTGACCCCCTGTCTCTCCAGTACATGCTGTCGTCCCCCCGCCTTCCTTCCTTCCTTCCCCAGCTCCCTCCGCTGCAGGATCAGATCAGCCCTTAGGTTAGTTGAGTTTCCTTCTGTCTTTTATTCCAGTCTCTGTGTGGGCTTCCAGGCCAGGCTGCCCCTTTCTCGCCTTCTCTGTCTGCTGCTTCACTTGTGGATGCCAGGGACTGCGGGGGGCTGATAGGAGAGCCAGGGGGCCAAGGGCTTGTTTGTTGCAGCGCTGGGGAGGGGGAGAGGCAGGAAGATCCTCCATAAGAGGCACTGCTTGACCTAGAGACTGTCTTTGGGATGCGTGCCACAGCAGCTAGTGCTGTTTCTCAGGCGCAGATGGCAGGGAGCCAGCCAGCCGGCTTACCACACAGCCTGACCCGTTCACCTTCAGTCCAGACAAAGGGACAGCCGGCTCACCCTGTGCCCTACAGCAACTGCAAGCCAGGGTCATCCCTCATTACTATCACCCGACTGTGTGGGCAGATACACCCTCTGCTTTTCTCAGGTCACAATGACTCCTCCTGGCCCATTACCCCGGATGAGCTGTTTTTCTTATTTGTGTAATTGTCTAAGTTGTCGAATGATTGGAATAAGGACTCAGGATTGCTGGGTTCAAGCACCGATTCTGCCGTTGACCCACCATCGTGATCTCGGGGAAATCACATCAGCTCATCTTGCCTCACTTTCCCCATCTGTAAAATGAGGTTAACGAGGGATTTGGGGAGCCTTCATTTATTACCAGGCGGTGGAAGATACAGAGGAAGGCAAAGTGGTGTTACGTAAGAAATGAGGCATAGCAGAGCTTAAGATCTTGACAAGGTGTTTTGTTCGTGATGGTTGTGTTTAGCACCAATTCAGTTTAAACCCTTCTTTTCTCTTTTCATGCTTGTCCTGCGTTGGTTACGTTACAATCCCTGTGTTGCCCTTGGGAGATACAGAGAATGAACTTTAGGCAAAAATAGCCTCTTGGTTTGAAAGGGAGGGGGGAAAATCAGTGTTGTTGTTTATTGAAGGATGGTGAGAAATGTATTGCCCTTGAGAGGTGAGAGACTGGAGTACTGCATATGAACCATCTTCTGTTCACAATATCCACTTATCAGATACATCTACAGCACTCACATGTCATTCCCATTAGCCTTACTGGGCTGGACAAAAGCAGAGAATTGTTATTCATGGGAGTTACACAGACATTCAAACCGAGAAAGGAAGAAGAGATTTTTAAACTTCCAAACCGGGAAGGTTGAATCTGACCACTGGAGAAAGAAGAGACCAAGAGAGAAACACATTAAAGAAAAGAAAATTAGATTCCTCGGGTTACCTTTAGATTCCTCGGGTTCCTAATGACTCCAGCTTGGAGGCTCTCATCACCTTTTGTATATAAAGATTCTCCAGAGAGCTCTGGATCGCCCCATTAACAAGAGAGAGACCCTTGTTCATGATTCCTGCCAAGGAATGGGAGGGGATCAAGGAGAGGACTGCCTAGGAGGTTTTTAATAGTTGCTTTTTGTGAGATGGCTAGGGGGTAATCTATATCTTTCTCACTGTAATTGCCTCTCTTTACCTATCTTTCTCTCTGTAATTGCCTGCCTCCTTGCTTGGGTTTGGAGTAGCTGTTGTCAGCCTTTACCTAAAACCTTGGATTATCAAGATGGAGAGGAGAAATTGTCCTTCGGAATTTTATTTAGCGTAAAAAAGTCAACCTGTGCAGTTATCCCAGGGCAGAAATTCAGATGGCTGAGGTGAACTAGGGAACAACATTTACCCTAAAACTGCTAGACAAAAGAATTTTGGCTAATATCTACCTCTGTCTCTAGTCCTGCTGGGATTTCTTTTTACCAGAGTGTTGAAATGTTAGCTGGCCAAATATTTTGGCAAAAATCATCACCTTTTTTGTGAGAATAATAATAAGGAGGGGGTGAGGAAGGCAGACAAGCAAATCCGTTTTATCAGACACCGCATATTTTATGAAAGCACATTTCGGCTCTTCAGCTTTGGAAAGCTTTTCATACCCTTTAATTTTCTAATAAAAAGGAATTACGTTTGCTGAAAAGCCAGTAACAAGATTCACTGTCATTGTCTTTTGTACAGACCATAATTCCTGTCTTGGGTTCCTGCCTGGATGGGAAGAATCCAGTTTGTGTGGTCCCTAGGTGAAATCTCCCCCGTAAACCACTGGGGAAGCTGGTGGCGTGGGTGGAATGGCTCCCTGGGGGGTACTGCCCTAGGGGATAAAAGCGGGTTGACTTGTCAGTCTGAAACATTGCAGCAGCATCCCCTCAAAAGACAGTAATAGACCCCTGGGTAGAGTAAGATTGCTGTTGGCGGAAGCTAGCTTTAGGTAGCAGAAAAAACTAAACTTACTTCAGTAAATGCTTTGAGCTAAATTCTGCTCTCAGTTACACCAAACTAGCCACAAAGAAATCTACCAAAGTCAGTGGCGTTTCTCTGGCTTTCCAGAGAGCTGAGTTTGGCTCCTCATCTTGATGCCCTAGGAAGTTGTAAGGTGTCTTTATCCTCTTCCTGCTAGCAAGTAGGCAGCCTTGGGTTTTTCCCTTTTGCAATCCCCCCAAAAGGATGTATCTATGCTTTCCAAAGTGGAACGGATACAATAGACGCCAGAGGGAATGTTAAGGGGTGACTTGGTCGGTGTCTGTAAATATCTACATGGGAACAAATGTTTGAGAATGAGCTTGTCAGTCTAGCGGAGAAAGGCATAACACGATTCAATGGCTGGAAGGTGAAACTGGACAAATTCAGCCTGGAAAGAAGGCATAAATGATTTACACTGTGAGTAATTAACCATTGGAACAATTTATCGAGGATCGTGGTGGATTCTCCATCCTGGCCAATTTTTAAATAGAGTTATTCTAAAAGATCGGCTTTTGGGATTATTGTGGGGAAGCCTCTGCCCTGTGTTATGTAGGAGGTTGGGCCAAGTGATTTCAGTGGCCTTAGGATCTATGAATCTCTTCTGCTGCCACACCCACCCTCGTACCCAGCAGCCCAGAATCCAAGACTCCTATCGTCTCTGTTTATCATGGTTGCCTGAAACAGCTCGCTTGAAAAGCAGCCGCTGGTTCCAAGTGACATTCCTGCTCTTTAAATGAGTGTGTATTTATTATTATTTATTTATTTGTATTGCTGTAGCACCTAGGAACCCCAGTCTGGACCAGCGCTTTGCTGTCCCAGGCACTGTACAGACACGGAGCAAAACCAGAGCCCGTGGCCCAAAGAGCTTTGCCATTCTCTAGCCTTTTTTCATGGCCATCTTAGAGAATTTTGCAGGTATCTGTGGGTTAGGTTTCATAGTCCCCTGATCAGAAAGTACTCTAGGGGCTGGGGAAACTGAGGCACAAAGCAGGCAGTGTCTTTCTCCACATGGAGTTGGTAGCGGGTGTCAAATGGAACAAAGGCGCCTTGGTTCCAAGTTCCCTGTTCTGATCATTGGACTAACTCTCCCACCCAGTTTTATACCTAGCTTGTTTTTGGATAAAGATGATCAATAGTTTTTTTTTTTTGGTAGCCAAACAGCGAATAAGTGGCTGCATGAGTCACGTCGTCCTTTATGTTAATACAGTAACCACGGGAGTGCCTAGATTTTTAAGGGACTGTTCCTTTTATTCCTATCTGGTGTCTCTTGGCACAGCCAAATCTTGATATCCTCTTTGTATGTGTGATATGTATATGCATTAAATTTCCATATGCATACAGGCAAATCTATACCACACACAGAGTATATAAAATAAAGAGTAGGGTCAGCACTATGACGTCTGTTATCCACGTGGAAACATCTGGGCACTCCAGTGTTTTCCAGTTTCCCACAAACATCTGTTCATTTATCCTCTCCAAGGTGACAACCCTACCAAGAGTTGAATGCACTGATTGTTTCAGATAAAGAGGAAACCGGTCCAGGCAGACTACTGATAGCATCCATAGCGTGGCCTGAACCACGCAGCCAAGCTGTAGGACAAGTTCAGGACCCTTGAGGAAAGCGATGAACGACGTACCTGTCAAATGACTTTACAGAAAGATGAAGGGGCAAAACCAGAAAGGGCTTTAGAAATAATATCTGCCGTTAGTGACTGGATCAGGAGATTGATCTCTGAGAGGAGGGCAAGACTCATGCTTGGAGCAGGAAATTATGAACTTTTCCCTCAGGGATGAACATTTTGGACCGTTGGGGCTCATGTGCATGGCTAAAAAACAAAAGTTCCTGGGCACCACAGACTCTACCTCTATCCCATTTCACTTCTCATTGCATTTGTGCCCAAGTATGCTGGTCAATGGCGTCCCAGTTATGACAGCTAAGAGTTTCTTCAGCCAGAACAGAGTGGGAAAGTAGGTGAATCAGCCAGCTGATAACTGTCTGAAGTGAGATGTTCGAGGGGCAGTGAGCATAGTGCCGCCGGGGAGGTCTAGGCTAGGAAAGGAGGCTGTTTTCCGAAACATCTTAGCTAACGTGTGTAACGTGGTTTTAAAACCTAGTGTAGATGAGGCAGCTCATGTTTAAATACACGTTGGGTATCGTGGGCGCTCCTGAAGGTTGCCCATCAGCAGTCCGACACGTCTAAGCGCAACTTGTCCCGTCCACACGAGCATTTGAATTACGTTTGCTACAGTGTGTGAGCGAACGTTTTGACAAAGATCCCCATATTGGCTAAATGGACCCCCTCCGTGTTCCTCCTCTACCCTTTTACCACAGGTGCATGGGCCTGATTCTTATTTAAACTAAGCAGGGCTGGATCAAGGCAGATCTGGGACCCATGGCCTGGCCGATGTCAGGGCAGGACCTGTGCTGGGAGGTGTTTGGGGCTGAGGGGGCCCTGGGGCCCAGCTGGTGCTATGGGGGCAGTGCTCCAGACCAGTCAGCCTTTGGGGCGAGGCAGGTGGCCGACGGTGAGTGGAGCAGCACACTGCTCAGGCGAGCCAGGGCCAGATTTTTGGCGGCGGTTGGGCTCCATCCCCTAAAGCCCCTGCCTTAATCCATCCCTGACACTATGTGCCATTACTGCAAATGAGAATGAGGCCCGTTATTTCTAGTGGACATTCATCCTGCTCCCAAAACCACCCCAAATTTTGGCACGGTAGCTCGTCTGCTCCAGGGCTTCCTAAAGACTACAATTGTGTGTTGGGGTGGGTGCTAAAATTCATTAACAGAGCTGTGTGGGAGAAACTTGATTGCCTTGATTGCCATCTGCTTGCGCTTACTTTCAAGAGGTCTGCAGTTCCCTGAGGTTTTAAAAGAAGAGCAAGAAGATATGAGAAGAAGGGGGGCACACAATGGTGGGGAAATTCTTGGAGCAGTACTGAAGCACGGGGTCCATCCTTGGAGCTTCTTCTTTTCCAAGGGAGACCAGATGATATTGCCTCCTTTGGGATCAGAAATGGCCGGGGCTTAGGTCTGTGGATGCTCTTCTTCCCATCACATTTTGCTACAGTCCATTCAAGCCAAGGGGAGTCCATCCATTCACTGGAGTGGGTGCTAGATGAGGTCCTCTGGGCTAACGGAAGAATGCCATGAATTTTCCCTCGAACAAAACAAGGCACTATGTCTGTCTCCTGCAGGCAATGGAAACTTTGAAGTAGAGCGGGTTGAATGCTGCCAGATTTTGAACGTTTGTTCAAATTGTGAATGAATTCTTCTCACCATGTTTGTGGCCTCCACTCTCAGCTCCATCCTGCAAAGGGCTGAGTACTCTGGCTGGGATCCAGCAAAATGCTTCAGCTCATGTTTAACTGCAAGTGAATTCAATGCTGCTACGTGTGCTTAACCCATAGCACATGTTACCATCAGCCTTAAACATTCAAAAATCATGAGCCAGGCTTCCAGAGTTTGCCTTAAAAATTGTCAGCTTTAAAAAAAAATAATTTTTTTTTTAAATAGAGAGCGACTTTGGGGTCCTTCTGGTTTTTGAGCCTTCAGCACTCACATTTTATATCTTTACTCCACACCCATGAGGGCTAGAAATGTGCCTTTTATTTGAGCTTCATTGTTTGAAACAAAAGCGAGTGTCTCACTTGTCCCCTCCACTCAAAAAGCCGGGGCTATCAGAAAAACTTCAAGTATCTTGCGATAAAGCCATGAGAGCTGGCAGTACAGGTAATTGCTTTGCTGGTTTACAGCCAGAGAGCTCAGCACCGCACAGGATCCGAGACCTGTTTGTGATCACTGATGCAGACAGGGATTCATTTGGGAAATGACTGTTCTTCCTACGTGAAATTCACCTCGGTACGGAGGCCTTGCCTATTTTGAGGACTTACGAAGGGCTTCAGTAGTGCCTGGTCTCTCTGCAGAGGAATGAATTTCATCTCGTGTGAATAGCCCATTCACGTGAACGAAAAAGAGTAGTCATTACTCACTGTTCGCCATTTGTTATTCTCCTGTTTTAAAAGTGTCGGTTAGCCTATCAGGGAGCTGAAACCATGCAATGTGATTGAGGGGACCAATCGCACACCATGAATCATGACTAGCAAACAGTTTGCAAACCGCCCCATAGGCTGAAAATTGTTCATCCAAACCATTTGCCAAATACTCACTAACAATGGCAATCAGAGGCCCTTCACAAGCAGAAAAACAGGGCTAAAAAGAATTTATTCCCAGTGAATAATGTGGCCAGCTGTATCTTAAACCCTCAAGCCTTTCTTTAGCATACGCTTGTTTTTCTGCAAATGTACGTTCTTCTTACCCCTCTCCATCTTGGTGATGGAAGGAAGAGATCATAATGAGAAGATCTTCTTTCCCCCCAAAGTTTTTCATTGGAACCACTAGCTGACTTGCTTCCCTAGGTAGGAAATAAGACCCAGGCCCTCAAATAGAAATAAATATCTTTTCTGTTCTTTTTCCCCTTTCTCATTTTCATTCTTACTTCCCAGATGGTTTCCAGGGGGGTTAGCATTTTCAAAGCTTTCCGTAAATGTGTGTGACAATAGGAAGTGTTCCCTCTTAGCCTGCGGCCGGCACAGTTTTAAATGAGGTCCCAGGTAGTCATGGTTACCGGTACCTCTTCAGTAAGAGATGACTTTTATTTCCTGCCTTTTGTGTTTACACATGTCAGATATACATTCTCCCAAACCATAATTGGTATTCACAGATGTATGGGTGCAGACAGATCGACAGATAAAGGGGATCAGCAGAGACAGAGGGGTGTCAGGACGCCAGGTTTCCCCAAGTGTTGGGGATTCTCCTAGATGGAAATAATTTTCTGTCTCTAAAATGGGGAGACGTCTCTCTCCCTCCTTTTCCCGCTGTAGCTGTGATCCTGATCTTGCAGCAGAGTAAATCAGGAGTAACTCTCCTAACGTCAGCAGAGTTACTCCGGTATAAAAACAGTGTGAGTAAGATTAGAAGCAGGTCCCTTGTCTCCCTCTCCCTTTTTCGCACTCCTTCTTGCTATAATAATTAGCAGCCTGGCAGGAAAGATCCTGCAACAGCTATTAAAAATGAGCTTTCCCCTTGGAATATACATAGACATACACGCTCCGAGACAGCAAGCACTCAGATATCAGCGTGATTCGAGTGGTGTCAGAACCTAAACAGAACAGAAGAGAAAGCAAAGATCTTTGCACCCATGAATAAAGGGGAGGTGATGGAATGAGCAAATAGCTGTTGGAGGTTTTTTTCTGAGAGGGAAGTTGTACTGTTTATGCTGTTGCTTTTTGCTCCTGTTTCTATTCTGAGGCCAGTGCCTTTTATTGGTTATTAGAGGCAACTGATAACCCGGGCGTTTGCCTCCTCTCAGATGCAGACTGCTCTGCACTCTCAGAGGCTGTGGACCTGAATCTGCTTTCAGCGGGCTAGGTGCGCAGGGATGGTGTGCGGAATCCTACGCCGCGAGGTTCCTCTTCCCACACTGGGGAAGCGCGGGGGGGGCCTCAGCCCTAACTGCCTCCCCCAGCGGCGGTCCTAGACGGCCACGTCAGCTGTGTAAGTACAGAGCCACAATTTAACTCGGCTTAAACGCTAGGGATCAACTCTCTTTACAAGGCTTCTTGGGAAGCGAGCAAGTGGCTTGTGACATAAGGGTGGCGGTGGAGGGGAGGCGGGGAGCGAGCATGGGGGGGATGCTGTTTCTAATGAGGATCAGCGAAGAGAGGAGGTGCTGTAACTTTGGAGCAGATAATTGTATTCATGTGAGTGTTCGCTACGATTTATATGCAGCCTTTGCATCTCCCCGATTTGCACAGCACATGCTGTGTGTGATTGGAGATACTGTAGCTCAAACAGAAAATACTGGACTGTGCGGTGAGCTGCCTACAGCAGTCAACCAATCCCAGGTTCCCTTTGAGTTGAATTTCAGGGTCTGGATTCATTTGCTTTCCTCACGGCCGGTATATATACATATCTTTAAATACGTTTCTCACCAGGAGCAGGGAAATGACACCAGGTGGCTTTGTCCTGTTGGGAAAAAAAAAAGTGCTGCAAAATTTGTACTTGCAATGTGCATGTGCGTGCGTGCGCGTGACTGCTCAGGCAATGATTGATGAAAGATCATAGCCTCATTCTGCAGGATCATTGCTTGGAATATGGGCAAAGCTTCGACTCCCAGGGGGACGACCCTGCATGGGTGTGCGGGTGTTTCAGAGCAAAGGGGATTATACAGTAACAGACTCTTATGGCCCTCTTTTTAAAAAACAAAGCCATATCATCAGAAAGGGTGGAGGATTCCTCCCCCTTCCTTGCAAAACTTAATTTACTATGAAATAATTTAGATGCATTTAAAGCAAGCGGAGTATCTCGGCAGAAACTGTGCCTTTCTGACAGTGTGACAACCAAGCCCGAACAATTATTGCAGAGTAAGAGTAGCAGCAGACATATTGGCTTTTCTCAGCCAGTGCGAAATAATTTGCAAAACTAAGCAGACGACTGAAGAAGCCAGCACTTGCTGGCTTAGATGTATTAGCTGTAGTGCCTCAGATTTGCAGATCACCATATTTGCCTACTGCTTCATATCAGTGCAGTGCACATTGGTTGCACCTGGTTTTCTATTTACATTTTTGCAAGGCTTGGCACAGTTACATGGTCAGCGGAGAGTGCCTGTCATTGCCAGCTTATTAACATAAGAACATAAAAATGGCCAGTGGTCACGCTGGGTCGGACAAATGATCCAGATAGCCCAGTATCCTGTCTCTGAAGCATCTGGCACCGGACGCTGTCGGAGGGAATGAACAGAACAGAGCAATTATCAAATGTCGTCAAGCCCCAGATTCAGGCAGGCAAACTCTTCCTAACATGGGTTCTTGCTCCCCAGGTGTGAGAAGAGTAGGAGCTGATGGAGAAAAGTTTACTTCTTTTTTTAAAACAAGAAAAACGCCTACTGATCACGAAGGAGAAATGAAACCCTGAGGAGAAGGAAAGCAACTCAGTTTAGCTCCGTTTACTCCCAACAATTTATTCTAGCTGAGGCTCTCGCCCCCGGGAGCTAGATTTTACTGAGCAACAAGGAGAAATTAAAAGTAAACCAGAGGCCAGATCCTGAAGTGCCAAGTCAGGCAAAACCGTCACACGATTCAATCCTGGAGTCTTTGCTCAGGAGGGGCTGGTCCTCGCTCTTACGTCCCTTGTGCACTCATGGAATTTCATTGCCTGAATGGAGTTTCTTCTGATTTATACCAGCATAATTAAGAGGAGAATTGGGCCCTCAGTCCGTACTCAGGCAACCATGCTCCCTTGAGTCACTGGCTAAAACTCCACTGAAGTCACTCCAGATTGAAAGCTGTGTACCTGAGAGCAGAACCCGACAGAAAGGACCGATTCTCAGAGCGGCATTCATGTTGGAGCAGTTCCTTACTCACAGGGAGCCCTGTTATTATTAGTTGGGGTTCTTGTGAGGATGCTGCTGCTTAGCAGGAGCGAGGATGGTGCATCAGGCCCTGAATAGTATCACCTCCTGTTCATCAAACCCTGAGATTTCATTTACATTGGGAACATTTGCCTGCATGGATGAAAGAAAAGCCACTTGTTGGAGTCAAATTTCCCTTGTGGAAAGGGCCGATTGGTAAGGGGGCAGCTGCGGTGAGGATTTACCTGGCCCCTTTGCTGTTAGCTCCCGAAGTAAGTCAGTTTTGAGACGGTCCACGTTTTTTTCTTGCCTTCCCTGGGTAACAAAGGCAGGACAAAATCTAGTTTGGGTAGCATTAAGAGTCTGAGATCTGTATGCAAACGGTACATCAGCTGTAACAGCTCCTGGTGGAGACTTCACTATGTTAGCTGCATTAATTAAGTTACAAAAATTATGCCTGTTATCAGTTATGAGGTGACCTTTCATAAACTCCATGATTAAAACAATAAAGCATGACCTGCTGGTCCTACCCAGTTTAATGGCTGGCAAAGAGTGGGGTTTTTCACATAATATTTGGAGCAGGTCATTAGCTGAGCCATAGGACAGCATGGAGAACCTAAGTGGTACGCTGGAAGAGCAGCTGAGAAAAATTCACACTGTGTTTCATTTGGTCATATGGTGGAGGGTGGCTAATAACCTGCCGTTCTGGAGCCATTTGTCAGGATAAAAGAGGCAGAAGGAGAAACATGGACTGTAGTGTTTCGGTCACGGGTTTGATATTTGAACGCTCGGGGAGGCGGTGGTGGTGGGGGGGATTCTTCATCCCCAGATTATTGGGGTTGGTTTCTGTTTCAAATGCAAGCTCAGGAAAGCAGCAGCCTGGGCGAGCCGCTAATCCGCCTCCCCCTTGTTTTAGCTGCCGTGCATGACTTGTGTTGCTTTCGGTCCCGTCGTTTGTGTCAGCCACACCGCTGGCCCATGGGCGCAGTTGGGGAAGCAGAGGTGAAACACAGGCTGGCAAGCGTTCCCTTTGAAGCTGTGCTTTTTACCTGCCCGTTAAAAAACCCAAATGGAGTAGGAATTCATAAAAACCACGTGTCCATTGTGTGTGTGTGGGCAGAGAAGCATCGAGATAGTGTTGTGCAGTTTGTTAAAGGAAGAATAGAAAGTCCCCTCCGGGGCCATGAAAGATAAAATCAGAGGTAGGAACTCGGGGGCTTAGGAACTTTGTTGTTTTCTTGTCGCAGGAATGGGGTTAGCGGTGATTTATATGTGAAACTCCTTGATGGGTGGGACGTCTGGCAAAGGCGTCACAGCTGTAGTCTGCAGACCTTATTCGCTGGCTCTCACGGGACCGCACGCTTGAGTCGGGACTGTTCCTGTGGGCAAGCGTTTGGCCCATAGCGAGGATAGGATCATGCCAGCCACAGACAGTTAGAGAGGCAGACCCTGATCCGGCTGACATCAGTGGCAGTGGGATCAATCCCACAGACAGGCAGAGAGGGAAGAAAATAAATTAGCAGGCAGGGGAGTTATTGGCTGTTTAGAGCCATGGAACAGATAGTTGAGAGAGAGGTGATGCTGGATTTCCCTTACAGATAAATCACAGAGGGTTATTAATGCAAGCGCAAGTGGAAAACGAACGCGAGCCCAGAGCTATGTGTGTGACGGGAGCTTTCCAAATCTGCAGGTAAACAGCAAGGAAGCGAAGCAGCGAGTTTGGCGTATGTGAGAGAAGAGTGGGCTGAGGAGTGACGGGTTCCCTGGCTCCTTGCTGGGAGCATCATGGATTCTGACACAATCCACCCACCGAGGCAGAAGCTGGTTTTAGCGCATCCTGCTACCTGATTCCTGGAGCGTCCCCGGTTTCAATGTGCTGCAGAGTAACAGCAGTTGACGCGGGAGGGGCGGAGAGGGATGCAGGGTGGCACAGAGCAGACGGCAGAGGCGTGCTTCAGAATGAGCAGCTTAAGACGATTTGATGAATATGCCAAGCCATGCTTCTTTGGGCACTGCCGGAGGAAAAGGGAAGGAGGGGCCCATAGCTGGTGACGGAAGGCAGGGGACGGGGAATTTGCAGCCCCTAGACAGGTGCCTGGCTTGCTGTGAGAGCACAGAGTGGGAAGGGGTCAATGCAATCTGGGACCTGCCTCCAGGGCTTGCAATCAGGAAGAAGAGAGGTTCGGTGGCTGTGTTAGCTTGTATTCAAGGACCGCGTCCTCCTCTGCCTTCGTACTGTATGGGGATAGTGGGCCAAAATCCATCCGCTGGGGAGCTCCAGCACAATCAGAGGAATTGCACCAGCAAGGAATTTGGCCCAGCACATTAGATTATCCTTGAGATCTAGCTCGGTCCTTATTGCGAGTCCTAGCCAGGGAGAAAGAAATGAGATTTCAGTAGGGCTGAGTGTGAACAAGCCACGCATGTAAACGCCCCTGATTTCCTCCGCCAGCTCTTCATGCCTGACTTTCCAGGAGTCTCTTGGCTTTCCCCTTTGGCTCTGGAGTCTGCCTGCTGCTTTCACGGGGATCTTTCGGAGACTCTAGAAACCCAATTCAAATTAAGGGTGAATCCACCAACCCACTTCATGGCTTCAGGGGCGGTAGACCCGCACTGCCGCCATCGGCCGGGTCTCACAACAGTGCTGCAGGAAGGAGACGGTCTGGGTTGGGCCCCCCAACTCTGCAGTTGTATAAGAGGAGGGATTGGAGGGAGTACACATCCCACAATAATCATAGGAGGGACCCAGAGCAGTTCCACGAAACAGCAGGCTGGCCCCTTAGCCGTGCTAACGTTCGTGGTCCCACTCCGAGGACAGACTCCGACGGCGCGACTGAGGTTGGCGATGGGAAGGTTCCTTCAGCGAATGGCCGGACAGTGCTCCGTCCCTGCCTCCCCTGCCAGCCCAGCCTTCGTCGGACCCAGCACGTGCTGGGAGGACTCGTTCTAAATTGATGGCATGTAACGATACCACTAGGCTTAGGGGAGCCTGTCTTGGATGGGAGCCTCCCCCCTCCCCCCCCCAGTGATCTCCAGCAGGAAATGGCTTCCCTGCAGGGTAACAAGCCCGCTGCCATTCACGGAAAAAGTATGCCACCCCGTATGTTCCTGAGTGGGTTGCTTCCCCTCTGCATGAAGGCATTCGGAGTCCTGCATCCCATCTCCTGCCACCTATTTTTGGGAGGGGGGGGTGTTTGAGGTGTTTCCTTGGAGACCAGGCCCAGTGCTGAGTCAGGCCCACCCGCATCCTAATCCTGGCTCTGCCACTGACTTCCTCTGGGAACTGGACCACGTTGTTGCCCAGCTCTGCCTCAGTTTCCCCCTCAGTAATTGTAGGGGATACCTGTCTAAAGAAGAGTTGGGAGGATTAATGGAAGCCTGTAGAGCACTTTGAAAAGATCCCCCTTTGTCTATAGCTGGTGCCAGGGTATATTCACCTGAGAAAACTTAATGGGAGAGTAATTCCCTTTCTAGGATGCATTTCCTCAGCTGCCAGTTATAACAATAGAATAAGATTGCTGCTTTATACCAACAGTGCCCCTTTCATCCCAGGCAGGCAAGCATTATTCTCATGCTGCAGGATGGTAAACTGAGGCACAGAGTCTCTAGTGACTCACCTAGCATCACACAGCAAGTCAGTGGTGGGGCTGGGACTAGAACCCAGACATCCCAGCTCCCTGCTTTAACCACTAGACCATGCTCCTTCCCTGTGGTGTAACCATACTAAACAATCTGGACTTTTTCCATCCCTCTCTGAGTCCCACTTCGGGGTGTCTTCGGTCAGGCGTGGCCCAGGTTGAAATGGATGAGATTTTGTTTGCCTGAGCAAGGGGCCAACCAGGTTTGGACTCTTGCTTCCTCCATAGATAAATAGGTTGCCCTTCCGTCCAGTGCCGTAACCTGATTATTCATCCCCCAAACCCCATAGAGGCAGAGGGCAGGGATAAGCCTCCATTTAGCCAGGTGCTCTGCTCCCCCAGCGAGTGCCCCTGTCACCCCACAACCACCCCTTTCCCCATCCCCATTAGGCATTTCCAAACACTGACCCTCTGGATAAACAAAGGAGAGGGGGAGGACGGGTGGCTGGCATGGCAAGGCACTCTTCCCCCCTCCCCTTTTTCCTCCCTTCATCCCTCTGGGAAAGGCCTTCGCAGACATAAGCAAACCTTGATTAAAAGCTGCCTGACAGCCAACGGCAGCAGCAAGCAGCGGGGAAGGAAGCTCTTCAAGTCTAAAGGGAGCCGCTGCTCCTGCCTCCATTCTCAGATGTCCCTGATCCTTTAATCAATCACAGGCGAGGACGAGAAGAGCAAACACGCATGCTGAGGCAGAGGTATGTCCGTGCATTCATTCTAGCCACCCTGCCAGCGCCAGGACTAAGACATGTATTTGGATGGATAGAGAGATGTTCCCAGGGAAGGAGGAATCGTTTCGTTTCTTGGGGGAGGCGGCGTTTCGAGAAGATCCTCATCGGTCTTCTCGGTTTGGGAGAAACCTTGCCTACCCACAGATTCTCAGCTAAATCCCCAGTGTTGGTGCTTACTCTACATACCCACGGTAAGGCAGAGGTTGTAACCGATGTGTTCTTTTTAATACTGATGATGATACGTTACATGTCAACAGCACCTCCCCTCAGCAGGGCTCCCTGCGCTTTATCCGCACAGTAGGGAAAAATTAGCTTTTCTCTTTTTACTGGTGGGGAAACTGAGGCACAGAGCGAGGCCGTGATGGGAACTAGCACACAGGAGTTCCTGATCCCCACACCTGTGCCTGCACTACACCTCCCAGATAGAAACAGCCTGAAATTGTTTTTTCAGAAAGCGGGTTCTCTGGGATTCCCTATATTTTCTCACTTATTCTCTAACCGCACAGGCACCCTTTATGTTGGGCCGACTTATCATTATGGCCCAGGGGAGCGGGATGGTTCAGTACGGGAAAGGAAGCTGCTTTCCTGTGGGGGCAACCAGAATTAAACCGGGACTGGAACATAATCCTGAGCACTTTACATTTTCAGTGTGCGCTGAGCTCTTTAATACCCAGGAGCCAAGAATCGTTATCTTCCCTTTACAGATGGGTACATTGAGGCAGACCAGCAAAGTGACTTACTCAAGACCACAGACTGGGTGCGTAGCGGAGGAGGGATGAGTTCCTGGCTCGTAATCTTTTGCTTAGACCATTAGACCCTACTGCCTCTCAGTGGCTGCCTCTAGATGTCTGGGTTGGCTCAGCAACTTCCCGTCTTATCACTCAGATGATGGGAGGGACAGCAGTTTGTAGGGCTTTGACTAAGGTTCTGTTCAGTCTCCTCTCTTGATTCAGGATTTCACCTGGAATCTTGCAGAGTTATTTATCTGTTCTTCTAAAACAAACATGGGCAAGACTCCCGGCCATATCAGCGGGGCAGGATTTCACCCTCCGGTTATTTGTTTGGAGATGACTCCAGATTCCTAACCTTATAACTATGCATTCAGAGACAAGCCCCTCATGCTAGGGAATTAATTGCTCATGGACATACCTAGGGCAGATGCCAGGCTTTTCCATCTGAAGGTTACATGCAGATGCGGGAGGAAGGAGGGAAAATGTGCGTAATTTCAATAAAATAGATCAAAATGCTTCAGCCTGAACCCAGTCGGTGCCCAGGCATAACCCCTGTGGAAGTCAGTGGGTTACTAAAGGCCTGCAGGAGTAGGCCTACAAACTTTATGTAGCTGTTTATTTTTCTTTCTTACCTTTCTATTAATGTGTTTTGGCGGTGAACGGGGACTTGCTGCACCTCTATTTGTATTATAGGGTGTCTAGGGCAGAGCCACTCAGCTCTGTAAAATGGCATCAGCAGATCGCCGGAATCAGAAAAGCTAATAAAACACCCTATGCAGACAGAGATGCCCCCTGGGGCTGGAGATAGCTAGGTATAGATAGCTAACAACATAGCAGAGAGTGAGCAGCCTGAGTCTGACATGATCGGACCCTTCTCCAGCCCATTGCACAGTTCCTTTTGTAATACCCGCCTCGCTGTACATGTACAGTGCCTGCAGAAAAAGGGCTGGAGGATAGAAAAGAGGACAGGCCTCTGTTTCTGGTGCGCAGCGGGGAAGGCACCCATGGTCAACACTCGGTCCTTTCAGTGTGTTCCTAAAGCTCAGGCTCCGGGATTGCTGTGAGCTGGGAAAGACGTGTTGGGTATTGGCCTGCAGAGGAACAGAGCAGGAAGTGCCCTGGTCCTTGGCATCCCTAGCCAGCAAACACACATGCGACGTGCATCCACACGTATTACATCTGTAAGAGCAAATCCTCTCTTCTTGCACCTTGACTGACTTGGTGCAAAGAGCCCAGTACGGTTGGGGTTGTGGATTCCCCCCGACACATATTTTATGGCATGGCAGTGGAGCCGAAGGCGACAGAAGAGTCCATCAGGGAGCAGTGGCTTACAACAATGAGCCACAGATCCCTACGGGGGTTTATGCCCCTAAACACCTCAACACACACATTTCGATGTGGAAAGTTTTATGCACTGAAGTCCTCATGGAGAGAAGGATGTACAAAATAGCCCAGACTGGCTGGCCACCCTGATATCAACCATGCAAGAGGGACCGATTAATGAACTCAATACTCCTCTTCAGCTGGAGACATCAGTTTTATTTACCTACTTTGTCTCCCCAGCATGGGACACTGGGACTCCCCTTCCCACTGGGGAGAGTTAGTCTGCTCCCTGGGGAGCATCATGGGAAGTGTTGGGTCTCCACGAAAGTAGGACATTCAAAGGAACCAGCTGCCATGTGAGTTGGGCTTTTTGAGGGTGACCTCATTGGATCTCTTGGTAGGTTTATAGCGCTGCTGTAATGTTTGTAGCCTGATATCCTGTCTGGACCATTGGTGGAGCCGTCCGTCTTGAGTTTGCTCAGGAGGTTTCAGTTGAACATAGTAGAATCACGTTACTTTTACTGCCAGTGTGTCACATTTCTAATTCTCCTTTGGACTTGGAAATCCTTTCCCTGCGAAGACAGCAATCTGCCCATGACACGATGCTTTCTTCAAAAGGTTGCCAAATAATGCATCCAGTGTGGTCTCTGTTTGTTCAGCTAGAAAACAGAACAAGAAGAGAAGAGAAACTGGGAAGCTGGGACCTTGGAGGAAACGAGAGAATGGGAGCTTTAGAGAGGAGGGAAAGATAGTGAATTGTATGTAGCAGAGGTTAACATGCATCAACAAATGCAAAGCTAATGGGTGGGATTCCGTGCTTGAAAGCTGGATTCTGAGACAACAGAGGGAAGATAGTTTAGGTTATAAGGAGAAGCTGGAAGATGTGCAATAAGTGTGCAGTTCGGAAACAGAGGAAAGAGGATAGCGTTATATGTGAGCTCTGAATGTCAAGAAATTCTTTTAAAAAAAAGATATGACAAATAGAGAAAGGAATGGAGTGGCAGTGATCTCTTTAATTGAATTCAAGAGACTGGTAGGAACCAGACAAATAGTTAAGTTGGTGTTGGTTGCTCATTTGTGGTAGGAATTTGCTTCCAGTTTCTAACCACGCCGAAGTCCATTAGGAATGGATCTTTATAGAACACTCTCCTCATTAAGGCAAGATGCCGTATCTGTCAAAGAAACTTTATAAGGGAACTACATCTGGTGCGGGCAATGTATATGCAAGTTATGATGTATGCAATATACCATCCTTAACTGAGACATCAATGGGCACACTTTCAGCTACCAGTGCTCAGAGGAATTCCAAATCCCACAGTTAGGTAAGAGGAGCAGAGGACTAGGGACATACATATTATGGCACTGCCGAACATGTGGAGCCACTTTCTGGAATGGCAAAAAGCAAAAGCCGCATCTATTTGGCTCGTTGCTGAAGGTTCACGTTGTGAGAACGAGCACTTGTCTTCGATTCATAGACTGTAAATAAACTCCAGGGCTGAACTTTCAGCCATTTTCCGATGTTGCACAAGAAATCGATTGCATCCAGAAACTGGGTGAGCCCCTGTTTTGTTCATGCCAATCGCATATTGGCATCCATCTGTTTAGTGACCAAGTGCTCCAGTTCCCTGTACAAATGTCCCAAACAAATCCACGAGAACTTCTGGGGGAGCAGCCGGCGGTGCATGTGCAATCAGGTACCATGACAGAAAATTAGGCCCTAGCTTTAAATCAGAGCTGACTTCTATGAACCTTCTGCACGTTCTCTGTCTTGCTGATGGCGACCTTTTCTGAATGGGGCATGCAGTGGCAGAGACTGCAAGTTCATTTGCATTTGGCTTTACTGTTGACATCAGTGAAACCAGTAACGTGGTGTTGCCAATGTGGAAAGCTAGTTTTGTGCCTTTAGATGCTCAAAGCTCCACTTAACTTCAGATGGCTTGAATGAGCCATCAGGATTTCCAGCTGATTCACAGCTGGTTGCAGTAGATCATCTAAGCAGAAATGTTCCTGTCAAGGCCTCTCTATTCAGGTGGTGATTTCCTGCAGATGATGCTGTTGACCAACTCTCCAGGTTGACTTCAATAGGAACAACACGTCCAGTTCTTCCAAGTTTGGCTGCTTCTCCAGAGATTGTGATCTTGCCTTACCTCATCGAAAAGTGCAAACAATTCTGGTTTCTGTCATAATCCTTCTTTGCCTTTGCATATGTTAGCACCTGAAATCCAAGGCTCTCTCCATCCTTCACAAACATTAATGATACAATCCAAGTCTCAACATGGAGGGATGTATTAGATCGATTGTACAGAGGGAGAAACTGAGGCTCAGACAAGTTAAGTGACTTGTCCGTGGTCACTCGGGAACTCTGGGGTAGAACCACGAAATGAACATCGCTCTCTTTATTCCTAGATCGGTGCTTTAGCCGCCACATCATTCTCCTTCGTTCTGTGTGTCACGATTGACAAATTCTGGTCCCATTGAAGCACAGAGAGTTTTCCACCGACTTCAGCTGGCCCCGCCCTGTGTTACTGTCTCTCGTTATTCTTGGTAGGATCGGTTGTAAAACAGAAAACATTTTTCACAATTTGTTCCTTCGGTTTTATCAAAAGTTTTCTAAATTTCCTGCCTCACTCTAATTACCACAGAGATCTCTGCCAAAGCAGCAAGAGCTTGTCATTAGAGTTCCTTGCTTCTGCTAATTATTCCCTTCCTGCAGCCATCCTGATCCTTCAAGGATTTAATATTTGTGGTCATATAAATAGTTTTGCAGCAGCCAATTGCGATGTGCCAGGATTTATGGCTTCAGGTGCGCAAGAAGCGCCACCGGCCCTTAAAAACAAAGAGCCAAATTTCTCTCTGGCGTTACTTCACTTCCGTGACACCAGGAATGAATTTGCCCCCAGAATCCCAGCTTGAATGCTGATTTGTGTGTTTGGTTTAAAAAATAAAAGGTAGAAAATTGAGAATATGTTTGATGCCAATTCCTGAGCTCTTTACTCGGGTTTTATTGAATCCTTTCTCAGACAAAACTGCCAGTGCAGTCAATGGCAATTAGCCTGAATGAGGACTAAGAAAAAACAGATAAAGACTATAGGATTTAGCCCAAAAGGAGTTTTATGCTGAGTAAGAACTAAGGAAGGATTGCAGGGTTTCTCTCACTGATCTAAATGAGAAGGCAAAGAGTAAAAACCAAATAGAGTTTAGCCTTTAGCCTGGAATATGGACTTGAGAATTGCTTCCAAATCAGGGCCAACTTTGCCTCTGAGCTGTAAATCTGGAAGAATTTTGCTGATCTCTGTGGAGCTATGCCTGGGGTAACTGAGATCAGAACCCGCCCCACCACGCAGCACTCTGTGGCATCCGTGGATCTGGTAGGACACACAACAGCACCTTGAAAGGAAATCAGATCTTTCTTTCCTCTGGCATAGTGTTTCTAATCACCAGAGCACAATAGCATGCTCCCGTAGGTCCGGACACCCATTCTATTTCCGGAGACTCCTTGAAGTACTCCAACAAAGCAGGGGAGAACCTAAAAGCGCCACGTAAACAAATGACAAACACCCATGAGAATACCCACAGAGTTGGAGAGGCAATGATAAAAGATGTCATAGGGCAAAGAAAATGTTGCTTTATGAGCCTCTGAAATGCTTAGGGGCTTGATTCTTGTCTCTCGTCAGTTTCCTACCGGTGCAACGCTCATTGATTTCACTGATCCCTACTGGTGAAAATGAGATCCGAATCAAGCCTTGTGATTACACCAGGGATGAATTTGACCTGCTGTGTCAAATTCTGCCCGTGGGTACCTGAATGGGGCTTTCTCTGCGGCAGCATCCAAAGGCAGGATTTGGTCCTCTACTCGGCGTCTGCCCGTCAGTGAGCAAAGGTGACGCCCGTCAGCGTGAATGAGAGTGAAACGTGTCGCAGCGGAGAAATGGACCCCTACAATTGTTGTCTTAGGACTCGGTGTGTTTATCGCTTGCTGCCTTTTTTCCTTTCCTTGCCCCCCTTTGCAGAAACATTATAAATCAAACGGCTTAAAATGTAAAGCATCAAAAATTCTAAAACCTTCATCTATTATTAACTGTGACAGTAAATTCTACCTCGGAATGTTTTACATAGCAACTGTTACCAAGACACGCCGCATCCTAAGTTGATGTTCCAACAACTTTCAATGCAACGGCGCATTCCAGCCGTGAATGAGGATGGCTAGACAGGCCCAGCAAGAAACATGCTGGCATTCCTGGTACGTTTGCACTTGATTGGAAAACAATCAGAGAAACTCATCAGAGATTTAGCAAATGCAGCCCAGCCGAGCTTTCTCTATAGTAAATTATATATGTGTATTTATATATGGGGAGAGAACAGCGTCAGGATCCTGGAGACGTGACATTTTGTTACCACCCACTACTGTGGGTATCGTTGCGGGTGTATAATATAACAGGGATGTTTTGTATTGATGTGTTTCCTTTCATCTGAGGGTCCCAAGAGACTGTGATGAAAACAGCTTTACACATATCCATGAAGGAAGGAATAGTAGGGTTATTATACCCATTTTACAGAGAGAGAAGATAAGGCACAGAGGTTACGTGACATGCTCAAGGTCACAGAATGGCAGAGTCTAGATTAGAAGATTGTCTTCAAATTCCTTGCTTTGATGGTTGTTATTTTGTATGACAGCAGCAGCTCGAGGCCCATTTGTGATGAAGGTCTCATTATGTGTGCTGTAATAATGCCCCCAAAAGTTCATATTCTATACACACAAGGCAGCTGAAAGGTAGGAGATATGCAAGGTGACGACCTCCATTTTACAGATGGGAAGCAAAAGTGCACAGAGTTGAAGGTTCCTATCGGCAAGCTGTGTTGGCCAGGCGTATGGGAAAGCCATCCCCTGACTGACATGCTGAGAAATCCCCCGAGGTAGACACAGCCTGAGTGTTTCCATAGCTAACATTGTTTGGGGAGGCAGTGTCCTATGCTGGCAGAAATACGCCTGGTGGCATATGCTGTATCTGCACTAGGGACCCGTGCGGGCCATCGCATGGATATAACCGTAGTGATTTGCTCAAGGTTGTGCAGGAGTCTTGGCAGGGCTAAGGAATGAACCCAGATCTACCGAGTCCCAGTTTAGTGCATTAAACTACAGTCCTGCCATCTTTCCTTTCCCTGACCCTTTTCACGTGACAAAAACTTGGGCAGGGAGGACGGTCTATCAGCACTGGCCTGGGACTGGAAAAATCGGGGGGGGACCAGTTGCTGACTTAGCCACAGGTTCCCCATATGACCCCAGGACAAGTTGTTAAAGCTACCCTGCGCCTCAGTTTCCCATGGGACAGCACTTCCCACCTCCCCAGGGCACTGTGAGGCTGAAACAGGTGGGGACACTCGCTTACTACAGCGACGAGGCCAGGCTCAGTAGATAGCTCTGAGCTGTGTGCGTGTTTAAAAGTCCGCCTGTTTTGTGATTGCAGAGTCAACCTCTGCAGCCAGCAGTAAAAGCCTCTCTTTGGCTATCTGCTCTGCCCTGGGCATGCACGTCCCCTGCTTGTGCACACACGCTCCCAGCAGCTCAAAGACAGCGTGTGTGTATAAATAGTCGTGTAGCCGGGCAGCGGAAGCACCACTGAGCCATGCTGAGTACGTGCCCGCTGGCGTCAGGGTATGTTCTCCACGTGGCTCAGCCTTACCTCTGCTGCTGCTACCTGTGCAACCGCAGCCGCTCCGCTGTTTGTCTGATGTGAGCAGGGGAATGAATCCCCTCGCTCGGAGCGTAGATGGAGCCTGAGAAGGGGTGTGGCTTTAGGCGCGTGAGTGGCAAGAGCTTAAATCGAGGCTTTCGGGATCAGGCCCAATAACTTCAGAGCTGGAGATGACTGGGAAGAAAGTCAAAAAGAGAAGTGAATGGGGTGTGAGCAAATGGACAGAGCTGAGCCGACCTGCCTCAAGTGGCTACGCTCCAAGGGACTCCCACGAACATAGTCCAAGGTTGCTGATATGAGGAGACAA
Organism: Pelusios castaneus; assembly: GCA_007922175.1. Lineage (NCBI taxonomy): Eukaryota > Metazoa > Chordata > Testudines > Pelomedusidae > Pelusios > Pelusios castaneus. The sequence continues at coordinate 6,046,469 of ML685786.1, read as the reverse complement.
CTGCTTGTTACAGGAATCATGCCATTACCTTGAGCTCATCTGCATTGTCAATATACCCTCGTAGCCTCCTGTCATCTCCCATCTTCTGCTGAAAGCCCTCGGGGCGGGAAACGTTCTACATGTGTCTGGGCCGTGCCTAGCCGGCAGGCCCTAGCGCAAGGGGGCCAGGGTCCCTGATCGGCCCATCTAGGTGCTCCCGTTTGTACAAATAATAACCGTAGTCTCGAGGTGCTGCAAATAACACAACTATTCAGCCGTAGGTTTGCTTATGGTTGTAGCTGCTGCTGCCCCCGGCCTCCTGGGGGCCGATCCCACACTCTTGGAAGTCAGAGGGACGAGCGTTTCTTGATAGCAAAAAGAACTAGACCGATTTTGAGAGAGACAGAGAGCGTCTCTAGCTCTCCGAGCTTTATAACACACAGACCGTGCTTTGACTAGTCTTGCTTATGGGATGTATGGCCAATTGAGTAAACAGCTCCAATGATGTTCAGCGTCTCTCTGGATTGGCTGCCTGTGTGTGAATATTACTCTCTGGAAGGCGGATGCACGTGCTCTCCCATTTTTGCCCCAAAATATCTGTCTCTCCACTGCTCAGGAAAGATTTAATAGCCAGGCCAGCCCTGTAATGAGGTCTCATAATCCCCAAACTTCATTACTTTTACTAAATAGACTCCAGCACATTACCAGTCCACTATGGAGTATCGTAAATAATGAAAACTAGACTCTGGTAGTGAAAATAAATGAACAAATGGTATTTTGTGATGGAAAATCTTTGCTTTTTATTGCTTATTTTTCTTATTGCTTATTTGAATTTTGCTTTTTAAATTGTTTTTCTCCACTTACTTGCCAACTCACAAACCCCCGTAATTTGCAGTAGGTTTCCTAGCCCTGAGTACCAATTAGTGAGGTCTTACTGCATAGGTATGTCGGCTGGTATACTGTGGTTTGGTTTGGGTCCCTGCTCCCTTCTTCTTCACTGCCGTGGCAACTGAAGTCAGCTGGTTTATTCTCCACCGAAGTTTCCTCCATTAAACGGCTGGGCTTTTTCAGCGTAGGGCCTTTGACTCTGCCATTGCTTCCCCCATTGCTTTGGAGAAAAACCAGAATTTGTTAACCTTCTGAGTATGGTGCATAGGGCCTCTCTTTGGTCAGGCTTTCTGGCTTTAATTTCTGGTTCCTTGTGTTCATGTCCCAATGGGTGCCCCAGCACCGCAGGCCCTCTCTGTTGAATTATGCGTTTTGGTGTGAGGATGTATAAAGGGGGCAGGCTCCTCCCGTTCCGGGGGGAGTCTCGTTTGGTTAGTACCTAGCATATTTGGTAGCACTTGGGTTTGTCTGGGATCCCCAAACCACAACCAGAAGCACACTGACTTAAATCTGTATTAGAAATGGGACCGGATTCACATTTTAATGCTGCAATCTCCTCCTTTCACCGGGGTGGGGGCGCTTCGGGAGGAACCTAGTCCTTCCTAGAGATCACATAGGAACCAGCAGCCACATTCAGATCTGGCTCCAGGGCTAGATTGTGAAGCCCGAGAGGTTTGGATCTATTTTGTCTGTCTGTCTGTTGTCCTGCTCATGGATAATCATTATTAATACTGACTTTCCTGCTTCTGAGCGGTGGAGCTAGCGTGCACTTAGAGCTGTGTGTAATAGGCAGGAAATCAAAGCACATAGAAACAGGCCTCGCAGAGTGACTCAGTTAAGATTCCTTTACTCCTGGGAATCAGCCACTTCCGTGTCACAGCGGCTTGTCTCTTGAGCAAGTCTGCCTGGCACCAGACGTCCCCGTCACCTCCCTCCTTTCCCATCCTTTCACGTCTACACTTTGACCACAGCGTATCTAATACCTGTCAAGGTCAAAAGGTCAGCGGGCTTTGCTCAAATTCCATAATTGTTCTCTCCGTTTCGCAGCACGCTGAAAGGACAGAGGCACCGAAAAGCCCCAGGTCTAGATTTCCCAGCCTGCCCCCCTTTCGCCTCCCTGGCTTCCAGAGCACCACTCAGCTGTTCAATCCCTCAAGTTGCATCCGAATAGCCTTGATTTATTCATTCATAAGGAAAGCAGCATAGCTGATTGTGCGTATGTATAGCAGCAGGCTGAGCCATTCCTCTTTCTTTCCACCTCCTCCTCCTTTCATCTCTGGGGACGGGCAGCAATTTTCCTTCTCTGAAGAAGCTTGTGAGGGGATGAGTGAATCTAGGAAGCAAATCTAATTGGCAACCTAGTAATTCCCTGGGGGGACATGTACTTTGGTTATATCTAAGTACATTCCAGCCAGTGTTTAAGACGCACTGAATCCAAACTTGGACAGTAAAATACCAGCGGCTCTAAGCTCCTTATCTATCTCAGGCAGATTAACTCCTTAATCATCCCTTTTGGAAGTTCCCTGCCCCAAATTCCCCCTCCCCACCATCTTTTTTCAGCTGGAACAAAAGGAATAGCCGAGATTTTCCAGGGAGGTAGAGGTTAGGGTGCTTGGTTGGGATGATAGACAGAGTCAATAATAGGGTGAGAGAAGAAGGCTTATTGAAGATCTGCTCTTCTAGCTAACCTGCAGGAGTATTTGTCTTCAGGATTCAGAGAGGGAATGGATAATACTGAAATAATTTACCACACATCAGTCGTTGATTTTCTTCCCTGCGATTCCTGCCTGGCGTCTGGTGAAATAGGTTAAGCCTGTGGTAACATTTCCCCTGAGCTCCCCCCTGAATCCCTTCCTGCCCTGCACGCACCTGGTCATTTCCTTACACCTCCTCCAGGGAAGGTGGGGAGCGGAGTGGTTTTGGGGGTGCAACGCACCCCAGGGGCAAAGCGTGCATGGTGAGGATTGCGCCTGTCTGCGGAGGGGCCAGGAAAGCACCAGCTAAGGCGGGAGAGTCGGAGAATAAGTGGCTCCGCCGCTGAGCCTGTTAGTGAGAGAGAGATGAGGAGGGATGTTTCCCAGCAGAGATGTCTGACTCCTTTCTACAACCGAGCAAGCACTCTTGAGAACCACCTCCTTCCATGGCCCCGTGGCCAGCAGTGCAGCCGGCTCTGACCTTCTCCTCTCTCCCCGCTTCTCCTTAGCCCGCTTCTTCTTATCATCCACCCTCACCCCTCTCTGCTTTCTTCCTCTGTGTTGCCTCTTTCACCCTAGTTTCCCCATCCCCAGGGCAAACAGCGCAGGCACGGCTGCCTGCAGGAAGGACTGTGTGTCGCGTTGGGGGGGCTCTATTCAAGAAACGCCTCTTTGTTCCACATGCGATAACTGCTCGAAAGGGGGTTTTATGGTAATTTTTTTTTCTTTCCTAACAGGGGAAAAGAAAAATGAGGCTTTGATAAGCTGCTGAGACTCAGCTGGTGCTGGCCAGTGTCATTCATGAGAGCGTCAGAGCATTACGCTTCATTACAGAGCTGTCTGCTCCTCTCAGGGAGATGACTTAGAGGGTTTTCCTGGCAGCCGTACAGCTGAATACATCTCTGGCGTACAGACCTGTCTGCGGGCAGACGCCAAAGCTCAGCCTCCAACGGGCGAGAGGAGGAGATGGAGCTAGGTGGCAATTTGCCGTGGTAGGTGAAGGATAGTCTCTGCATTTTCTAAACGCTGGGGGACAGAAGTGTAGCAAATGCAGAGTGACTTGCAAAAGGCTGCATGTCAGTTGTGCGGTTCAGAGGGGCATTGGCTTCTTTTTGTTTCTGGAGATGGTCCCTATTCTGCAGGAGACTGTTTTGAAGGACTGAGGTCAGGGAAAGCATCCAGGTCTGCAGTACACTTCACTAAGGTTGCATTTCTCTGATCAGCAGACCCGACTGAGACAGGCTGCCAAGCCTCCGGCTGGGGGAGTTGAGGAGGATCAGGTCAAGGGTGAGCCAGATGGAGGCACAGGGGAATCCAAACATTTGATGGCTTGGGGTGGACTGTATAAAGGATATGAATCAAATGGCTTTTCTGGGGGCTCCAGAGTTGCTTGACCTGGCCCCTCATTCATTTTGTGGGGGCAGGGCTGGGCAGCTCCCTTACGCAACATTTTAAAGGGCCCTCTAAAAATGCACTCACTAACGGGGACATTTTCAAAGCTTCCGGTGTGATTTGAATGCCTGATTGCCTCTTGTACCCTTGAGAATCTCCCCTTAAAAGCGCAGGAAAGAGAGTGCTTGTGTGTGCCCACAAAAACCAGCCTGTGAAAATCAGGACGTGCGTCTGCCTGATCAGCAGGCATGGGGTCCTGTTTTGTGCCAGCACATATGGGGGCGGAGGCGGCATTTTCAGAAGGCTGTTGAAAATTGGGCCCAATATGTTTTTTTAAAAAACAAGCAACCAACCAAACAGGACAATGAGAAGGGGAATAGCTCTCTCCTTGATTTTACACACCCTAGCAATTTGACTGGCAGGTTATGAGAACCAATGGGGAGCAGCCAAGCCACTGTGATTATAAACTCATTCGACTTTTAAGTGGGGGAGGGCTGAGAGATATAATGTTTGGGGTTTTGGTTCTGGCCTATCTGAATGCAAAGAAAGAATGGGGTGGAGGCAGGGAAGGAATGAGGACCGAGGGCCAAATTCCACTCTCGCTTCCACTGGTGTAAATCGGAAGTAACTCCGTTGATTTCAGTGTGTTACTCTGAATTTACAGACACCAAACGGAGAGCAGCATTTGAGCCCTTGAGTTTCAGTAGAGCCATTTTGAAAGAACACTCAGGTGAAATTGATTGAAATAAAGCGAAAAGGACACAGAGGGGAAATGGAGAGTGTTCAAAGGTAAATCCATTTATGCCCAAAGGGTTATGGTATAACATCAAGCAATAAATACACTCTGGGGTGGTCTGGTCTCACATTGATACGTGGGGGAGGGTGGAGGAGGTTATGTGGGTAATACTTAATAATACTATTGGGAATTGTGGACATAAATCCTCCTGTACATCAGTGGGGAGGGAGAAAAAAAGAACAGAACATGTTGTGTTTGTGCACGCGCGCGTGTGCCTGTGGTTTTGTTTGGGCAGAAAGAGCAAAAAGCAATCAAGTGTCAGACAGGGGCCGTGTGTGATGTGAGAGCTGAGGTGCAGAGGAGGTTGCTGTCGGAAATTAAGAGAGTAAATGATAAGAAAAGCAAATGTGCAGTTTGAAGGGAGACTTCCACAAAAGGCTGAGATAAATTATGAGATCTTTTCCAAGTACACAAGAAACAAGAGGTCTGGGAAGAAGACAGGGCCCCCACTAAGAGTTGGAAAGGATAATTTATTGATAGAAAGAGGTAATCGTGGCTTTAAAAAAAATTAAATGAATTCTTTGCCTCCATGTTCGCAAAGGAGAGAGAAAGGATGGATTCTAGAATGGGAGAGACAAATTTCCCTGGGGAAGGAGAAGAAATATTGATGAGAAGAAGGCTGGGCTTTGTATAGGTGAGCAAAAAGTGATGCCTGAGGACTGACAAAATGCCATGTGTAATCCCAGAATTCCATTTGATTTAAAACCTCTTTGGAAATGGAGGAATGTAACTGAGAAGTGATTGAGAGAAAGATCAGGAAACTACAGAGCTGGGCCCAGTGACTAATTTCACTTACATCAGGATAACGCAGGTCTGAAATCCACCGGGGAAACCAAGTTCCAAAGGGGTAGCCGTGTTAGTCTAGGTCAGCAAAACAAACAAGGAGTCCTGGGGCACTTTTAAAGACTAACGCATTTAATTATCGCATGAGCTTTCCTGGGAGAAAATCCCACTTCATCATTTTCTCCCACGAAAGCTCGTGCCATAAATAAATGTGTTAGTCTTTAAAAGTGCCCCAGGATGCCTTGTTTGTTTGACAGTGAAACCAGTGTGAGTGGAATCACGTGCACGGTCTTAATGAGAAAAGGGCGCTAATCGGGGCAGATCTGGGGAAGGTTCATCACGGAGTCAAAAGGCTAGGTTCTTGCTCCAGAGTGGTGTGAATCCACCGTACTCCCATTGGAACTCAGTGATGTTATTCTGGATTTACACTGCTGAAAACAGGAGCAGAATTTGAGCCTTGGGGGTTCGCTAAGGAAAGGCCTCTCTGGCAGGATGTTCCGCAGTACTCTGTGTTCAACCTCATTCTGAATATCTCAGAGTGGGTTCAGTTTCCATCGTTTCCCTGGGAAAATGTTATTCCTGAATCCCTTTAATCTGAAATCTGGATGGGGAGAAAGCTGTGGGAACAGCTGACTGGAGATTGCTCCAAGCTGCTTCATGGGGGCCTAGGTTTGGTCCTGATGCATCTCTGTAATTTGCTAATATTACTGTTTAATTGCTTTGTGGTAGCCCTGAAGAGTCCGGGTCATGAACAGGGGCCCCGTTGAGCTGGGCATATCACAAACAGAATAGAAAGATCACTGGGCTATTCCCCAAAGCGCTTACTTTTGTTTGGCAGTAAGGAGATGGAAGGGGGCTCTCTCCAGCCTGGCACTGTGCTGCAAATAAAAGGCACAAGAGAGGCCCAAGTGGGGGGTCATTGTGATACTTTGCCCTTTTGTAGCAGCACCCATCCAAGGATCTCAAACCACTTTACAACTTCAGTTAATTAAGCCAAACAGTAGCCCTTTGGCATGGGTACTATTACTCCCATTTTACAGACAGGGAAGTGGAGGCACAGTGAGGTTGACGTGCCCAGTCTCACATCTGCGACTAGAACCCAGGAGTCCTGAAAGGCGTTTCCCTGGTCTAACCACTTGGCTACACTGCCTTTGACTAAAGAGTTTGAGCCCTTTGCTATAGTGCTTAACAGCAGGAACAGTAAGAAAGCTAGAGTGCTCCGGGAAGCATAAAGAGACCCATCCAGTTATTTGGAGGAAATCATTCTAGCTCTGACTAAGGGGTTTTTGGAAAGCTGGGGGCACTTCTGATCTTTGGCTTAGAAAAGAACTATAGATCCAGGGCTCCCTTAACTCTCATTCTCTCTTGATTCCCATGTAGCCAGGCTCCGATTTCCACGTCCCTTCATCTCTGCCATCCGTCCCCTTCCAGTTCATTTGCTGCCTCCCGCCTTCTTCTCCTTGTCCGGTGTATCGTCGACTTCCTCCACCACTGCCCGTTCCCGGGATCTTTCTTAGTTGAATGCTGCCCTCGGTGTTTTTACCACCACCCCCCCTTCCACCCGGAAGTATCTCGCCTCTGAGCCTTCCTCCGGTAGAACTCTTCTTTCCTAGCTCAACTCATACTTGTGACTGGTTCACGGTTTGGTTTTGGTGGAAGGGCTGGCGTCCGTTCTGGTTTGGAGGGGCTACATAAGAATTGAGAGGAAAGGCAGCGGTGGCTACCCCCGTGATCGATAGGGTGAAGTCCTGACCCTGTGAGTTAGGGGCAGTTTTTACCGTTGTCTTCATGAGGCCAAGATTCCTGATCAGGGATTTGCAAGACTGGAAGCCGAGATGGAAGAGACGGAAGCAGAGTTTGGGACAGGATCTATGTCTACACTCCAGCTTTACATTGGTACAGTCACATCTCTCAGGAGCAAGACAAATCAAGAACCCCTGCCGTCAGGATAGGTAATGTCTACATTGAAACGCTACAGCCGCACAGCTGGGCCATGGTAGCATTTTAAGTGTAGACAAGCCTGGAAAGGGAAGGAAACATACGCCCCGGTTTTTGGCATTTGTCTTGTGTCGATCCCCGGATATGAGCACCAGGGGCGGAGTGGGGAGGAAGGCTCCTGTCACCATCATCCTAACGCTGATGGGGTGGATCTCATCCTAAGATGTCCCTTCTTGACAATCTTTTGTCCTTATTGCCATAAATTTGGGGCCGCTATTAAGTCTGACCCTATAAATGCTTCCTAAAGGGCACCTCTCTCTCCAGCCACGCTCTTCCCCTCTCTAAATAGTTCTGGGATGCTTTGCGTGAGGGATGCACCAAGCAAATAAATAACTTGTATCGTGTAATAGAGGGACCAGAGGCCTGGCACTCAGCTGCCAGGATATTAAGAGACAGAGACACCTAGTTCTGATCCGCTGTGGTGTAAATGGGGGCATAAGCACATTGAGGTCAATAGGGTAATGGCAGCATGCAGACAGAATCAGGCCCCTGGTCTCTCTTGGAGGATTAAGGGAGACCCTGTTGAGGTGTAAACAGTTCTGCCGGGGTTAGAGAGGAGAGCTACCCTGTCTCTATTTAAACTGGTGTCAAGCAGAAAAACAACCGGGCACAGGCTTGACCCAAAGAAGGTTCGGGCAGGGCAGGAATTTACAGAGCCGCCTCTGTCATTTTAAAGGAATCATCCTTTTAATTCTGGACAAATATTTGTCTAACACAGACATGGGAAGAGTAGGTTTATTTAGGCTCCCTGCCTCATTCCATCCTAAAATACCTCCAAGTATTAAGAAACCTCCACGGATGTCAGCTAAATTTTGTTTAAAGTGTGGGAGAATCTTCCCTCTGGCTCTCTTTCCCCATTGGACCCACATGGAGATTTGATCCTCAGCCTAGAATAAATCCCCTTTGTGCCACTCTGGTGGTGTAAAACGGCAGCTGGGGAATCTCCCTGGGATGTGAATCCAGCTCTACCACGTCACTTCTCCAAGTAGGGGTCATGTCAGGGTGGGAAGTGGGAGGCAAAGAATAGTGCCTTTGGGTGATCCTGGGTGGGAAAAAGAGCCCCATGGGATTATTTTAATAGTCATAAATTAGAGCAGCCCCGTGGCTGCTCTGTCTTTTATCAGAGAGGCACTTTGGCAAACCCTAGGATTTGAGATGATGGAGATTGAGGGTTAAATTCTTGGCTCCTGCCCTTGGTCGCAGTGGAGATGTTTCTTCACTGGAAACAAGCCTGTGATGTTTACACCGCCGCAGTTTACCTTCTGGTGACACCTGGAGCGTCTCCCCTGTAACCCCAAATTCCTGATTTTTACAGGGTGTTTCTGTTCCTGAGAAATGGGTGGAGCTGCGTGAGTAGAGGGATTTCTTTAGAGACAGCGTGACCCCTTAGACTTTCTAAAGCACTGTTCGTACGGGGATCTCGCAGCACTTTACAGACATTGACGGATTAGGACTCACAACACCCTTGAGCAACAGACAGCATAAAAGGTATCGGTTCACCCTCAAGGGGGTTATTCAGTAGCTCTTTTCCAATTCCCAGCAACACTGCGCATCCCTTTAGGAAGGGAAGTAGCCAGTTAACAGCAGATAGGATTTACAGAGACATTTCACAAGGGCTGGATGTGGCGGATGGTCAGATATTGAGTCACCCAGTCTTACGAAAAATGCCCTTCAGTCAGCATAAGTGGTCAGAACCCCCTCTGAGAGACAACCTCCAACTGTCCGGTGTGGGCACTGATTCAGTGGTGAGAACACCACCTGTTAAATCACCAGCGCCACTTCTTGTAAGAGGCCTTCCATGCAAATCACGACCTGGCTCCACCCTGTTGGCTTATGGGAGTGGGTGGGATCACAGGACACTTTTATCCCCTCCCTCGGCGTTAGGAAACCAGTCCGTTGACTCAGCGAAGGCCTGAGTGCCGGCACTCAAAGGGTTAACCAGCTCCTCTCTGCCCAAGTCTTTACGGGGGATTTCGGTTATCTCAAGTCTTTATTTAACACATCATCCAGACAGAACATGGAGGTCCCAGCCCTGCAGAGCCCAGGGGATTGGTAGACAGCGCATAAGAGCTTCCTCAGACAGGACTTGAAAGCTCTGGCTGGCAAACCGCAAGAAACACTCAAATGCAAATGAAGGCTGGGCTGAAGTCCCCGGTTGGTGCTTAGGCCCAGGAAAGGAGGAACAGAAGCTGCTTACAAAGCAGTGTGATCCATAAACAGAGCAAGGATTGATCTGATCTTTCCTCCTAAAAGGTTAATTTCCTCCGTCAAGCAGCCTGAACCAGTATTTCAAGTGTGGTCCCATTGGAGCCCCCAGTCAGCAAGGAGAGAAAACATCTCCCATGGACGCCTAGGAGCTGACTTCAGTGGTGATGTAAACAGCTGCGCCAGCGACTGACTTACGTAGTGGGCGTAAGTGGGTCAGAAAGGGGACGCAAGTGGGGTAAAGATGAATGCCTTCCGTGGGTGTGCAAAATGAGGGTAATATACTCAGCAAGAAGCCAGCTTCTGCCTTCAGTTGCACAGAGGTAAACCTAGCACCACGGAGTTACTGGGGCTCAGATTTTTAAAGGTATCTGGGTATTGCTCCACTCAGTGACTTAAACAGCTACATCCCGTTCTCAGCAGCAGCAAGGGCACTTAGGAGCCTACGTCCCAGTGATGGAGAGCACACGAGAGCATCGGGGACCAAAGGCGGTTGTAAACCAAAGAGCTCCTCACCTTATCGCCTGCTTTTCTAGCTGTCCTCCCCACCCTCGGCTGCTCAGGTGTCCTTATTTTGCACATCCCACTCAAAGCCAAATCAGCAGCAGCTCTGACTAACACCGATTGACGCCGGAGCCGCCGGTTTCCCTCACCGTAGAACTGGGCCCATGGATTCTTGTTTCCTCCAGCCTGGCCCCGGGATAATGAAACAGCTCTTTGTTTATATCGGTTCTGCGAGACAGCTTGTCTTATCACAGTGCCAATAAAAGGGCACTTCCAAGCCTTCTTAACGGTGTCTGATGGAGGCGTTCTCTCCAACATTAGGCATGAGAGCAGAGCACTGAATATCTAGTGCAGTCAGGCTGCTGTTCCCCATTGTCAGCGCACAGACTCTGTAATCCATGCAAAGTATGCACAAGAGTGAGAGGCCTGACCCCCCCCCCAAAAAAAGCCTTGATAAGAATAACATCACTTGGCACCTATTCAAAGATTTCAGTCAGTTTGGTCTCCCAACATCTTTCCCAGGTAGTCGTTACTAGCCCCATTTTACAGATGGGAATATAAAGGCAGAGAGGAAATGACGCACCTAAGGGGGTCTGTGACAAACTAGAACTAGACTCTAATGGTCGGCCCAATCAGCGCACAGCTGCAACTCATGTGACACCCTCACTGCCATACAAGTATTATTGGATGCAGCCCACAATGATAAATAGGAGAAGTGCTTCACAAGGCCATGCTTTACTATTAGGCCAACATTTCTCCTGGCAAGCTGTGATCAGACAACTCCTATATGCTGCCTGCATACAGGGTATTTACTGTGATTTCATAAGCAGATGCGTTAATTCCCGTATTAAATGAGGTGTGGATTTTGCACGCACCTAAAGTTTTAGAAGATCTTGCCCACTAATGGCTTGAAAATGATGGATGAGAGAGACATATAGGTTAGTTCATTTACCAGTTCTAGTTATCTGTAATTTCAAACAGAACAATACCATAAAGGAGCACAGAAAATGATTTGGTTCCTTTAAGAGACAAGATTGCTGGGGTTTTTCTTTTGTATTCAAACTACTTTGGATCTCGTAGCTCTTTTGAAGGAAAGAAGGTGACAGCCTGTAAGACAGAAAATGAATTAAAAGACGAAAAGTAATGCTTTCCATTGGGATGGCTAGTCACTTTGTTCTGAACCGCTGTGGAGGCTTATCCAAAGTTGGTGGTGGTGGGAAACTTTTATGCAATGTATAGTTAAAGTTGGGTCAGCGTTTTCGCTGGGACTCCCTCTTTTCCAAGGATCGCGGCAAGAGGGCCACCCGTTTCAGCTCCCAGGAGCTTCCGTTGAATGTGTACTCAACGCCCGTACCACCTGGTAGGAACCTAAGAGCTCAGTGTGACATTCAGACAAAAGCAATGTGTTCAGTTGTGTCCTTACTGAACTGGCAGGGGGTTCTCCTTGTGCTGGATGAACGGAAGCAGTGTAGGGACGTCTGAAGCATCCACGCTGATGGGCTTTAAAGGGACGCGCTCCAACTCTCCTCTGAAGCCTGGCAGGTGCTCCACGAGGTCCTTAGGATATGTAACGATCCTGGCAAAGAACCTGTGCCAGCTTACCAAAACCAGCAATATGGAGGCAGATCTGTGGGCAAGCTGCATAAGGACGACGTAGGCAGGGGGCAGGCGATGTGTGGCTGTAGGGGCCTATGCAGCGTCGTCGTAGCCGTGATGGTCCCAGGGTACAAGAGAGGCAGGGTGGTAGGTAACCTTTTAGTGGACCAGCTTCTCTTGGTGAGAGAGGTGACATTTTTGAGCTCACACCAAGACACAGCTCACGCTCGGTCCGCTGATGGAACGGTTATTTAATTGGTCCTCAGTGCCTGTGACAGGCAGCTGAACGGGCATCGGAGGCTGCACTCAATCACTCGCGACGCTGTTGTCTGCTGCGTCGTGGGGAGCCCTGTTACAAAAGACCCAAAGGAGCAGTGGATTGCAGCCCGCCATCTCTCTTCTCCCACTTGGGCAAGGGTGAGAGACCCGACCTTTAACTCTTACCCTGCCACAGTGCGGAGTCACTCTTGTTCGTGTGAACAGCTGCAGCCTAGAGATTGACAGCAGATGGGTTAGTTCTTGTGAAGCCCATCAGGTAAGAGGGCCACATACACTTAGTATCTCTCATTAGGCCTTGCGTTGTCCCTCCCGGGGTCACTGATCTGAGATCATGGCGGCACGGTGCGAAACGTGAGGACCAGAGGGTCGGTGTATCGTTTCAGCGTCCTTGCTTTTCTCTGGCTGTGTCAGAAGCAGGGCGCTGAAAAGATTTAGGTGCAGAGGCTGCCCTGCCAAGTCTCTTGTTAACCTTAGTCCTTTTTCTGCATCACGATCGCAGCTTGTTTTTTTTCCCCTGCAAGCCTCTCAAGGTTGATGGCAATCCGGGGAGCGGGGATTGGTGGGAGACGTAATAAACAAGAGTTCTTCCTCCCTGTGTGTTAAGTCTGGGCTATGCATTCTGCTACAGTGCATCCTTCGCCGCTGTACCGATAACTTCCCCAGCTCAGGTCGAGCATTCGGTTTGCAGGGAGGTTCCTGACTTTCTTTGAACCAAGGTTGCCAGCTGGCATTTCACTGAAGCACAAGGGAGGGCGGGAGGTTTGCCTCGGGTCTTAGAACCCAAGATCTTCCCAAACTTCTCTTGGCCGGAGTTCAACGTAAGACGCCCCCCCCAGCAGTTTGTAAGTTCAGATTTCAGACTTGGGAGGAGGTGAAAAGGGTGGGCCTTTGCCTTTTTGACCTGTGACATAATAAAGGGCTACCAGATTTATTTATTTTTTTTGAATGCTTGGGGAAAGTAGAGGATTGAAAGCAAAAATTAAGGAAGAGGGGGAGCAGGGGGTGAGGGAGGGAGTAGAGGTGAAGACGGGGGAGGGGAAGTTACTGGGATTAATACACCCAAACCGTTTCTCCACCACATCTGGTGTGAGACTCAATACACTATAACCGCTTCAGAAAAAAACACAGCAGCATCTGCGCCATTCTCCAAACGAAGACGAGTGAGAACACTCAGGCCCAAAAGGCCCTGGCGGTTGGCTCTGCTCTGCCATACACGGGTGTCAGGCAGGAATAATGCCAGGGAAGCGTTAGTGGTGCATCTGAGCAGAGAATCAGACCCTGGGTAGTAGGAAGAAATGTTGAGTCATTATCTTTATTCCCAGCCAGTGTTTCCTTTTGAAATTCCTGGGTCGGGAGGAGGTGGAACTCCAGGCTGAGGACCAAAGGGAGGCAATAAAGGGGAGCCATCTGAGAACAGTCTCCAAGCTGCAGAGCGAATGAGCGCCCCATGGTGCGGCTGTGACCGTGGCACAAATGCACCAGCCTCCAGCCTAGTCAGACGGGACGTGGGCAGATGCTGCAGTGGGCGATGTGCTGCAGTTTATTAAATCGAAGGAAGGGAGATGCCCCCGTTGAGAAGGGAAGGAGGCGTCGTGGGGATGGGAAGTTACTGAGTGTTTTTAGAGCGCTCTCAGGGCTCCCTCTTTAAAACCAGATCAATGCTGCCGGCTTTACAAAGCCCGCCAGCAGCAGCGCCCCCAAGAAGAGCGGCTCGCCTCGCTACTAACGAGGAGGTTAAGTGCCCCCGGAGCCCTGCACGCTGCTGCTCTCGGGTGCCACCTGATCATTAGCATCCTTCCGCCGCAGCCACCTCTCCAGTCACAGACGGCTGGAGGACAGCGCTCCCTGATTTACAATCGGTAATGGGTAGGGGTGGCCGCTCTGGGGAGGAGGAGCTCAGCAAGGGACCCAGGCATCCCTGCTTTCGGGGAGGGGAGGCCAGTCCCAGAGCCATTGGGAGAGGATGTTGGGGGAGCACCAAAGGTGGAGCCAGGAGGAGGAGCAGCAGTGAAGATGGAGGGAGGGGACAGAGCGCTAGCACTGGGATTTTTTGCCTGCGTTGATGCACACTGCAGCCCCGTGTGCGGAACTCCTCGGCGCAGGGCTTTCCGCTTCGGCACGGCGGGTGACAGGATACCGAGCTAGATGGAGCGCTGGGCCGAGGCCAGGGCGATGAACCGCACAAGATCCCCAGGCCCCATACCTTGTGGGGAGTGCTGCAGGCCTTCGCTTGGGCTGGGCCAGGGAGAGGAGATGCACAAGATCCCCAGGCCCTGCGCTGCTACGGCCACGGGGGTCTCCCTGCTGAACGGCCATGGGAGTCCCCCGGCTGTTGTGCTGCTGGCTGATTGCATGGCAGGCTCCAGCCCCTCACACGACATCCCTTGGCTGAGTTAGGGGGAACCTGCCCAGGGCATCCCCCGTTGCCTGGGGGGTGGGGAATGCACTGGGGGTCTGCAACTGGCCACAGCAAGTGAGCTGCCCCCTCCCCCACGTGCACATTCTCAGCACAGCCCCAGCCTCATTTATCATCATCTGTGGTCAAGTGAAGTGTGCAAGGAACAGCTGCTTCACTCGGCTGATTTCCGAGGGAGTGTACAGCAGGGAATCGGGGAAGATGAATGATGGAGGCTGGGGAGGAGAGCAGCTTTCTCTAGCTTCCTCCCCAATGGGAGGGGGAGGGGGGAGAGGGGAGGTCCCCTTAGTGCCCCCCCTCCCCATCCTTCCCCGGGTCCCTGTGCATGTCCAATGTCTGGGAAGGCAGAGCCAATGGCTAGGTTGCTGCGGCTTGTTGATGGCAGCTCAGGATTCCCACCCCCCAGTTAATATTGATGGGGGGCAGCTGCGGGAGAGGAGTCCAGGGCTGCCCTGCTCCTCTCGGGCCCGGTGTCCCTGCAGCAGGAGGCGATGGGGAGCTTGCACCGGGCTACCCCGTGCAGGGAGAGGGGCTTTGGGCGCCTGCTAATCGCCCCACTCAGACTGCTGAGCGCTGGTACAGGGAGAGCAGGCTGCAATGAGCCCCTGGAAGTTTTACCAGCCCCAGGGGAGCCCTGCAGATTTCCTGCCGCTCGCCCGGCAGCTCAGGGCGCCTGTCTAGCATGTCGAGGGAACAGCCTACCCCCCACTCAGCTCCCAGCCACGGGTGCCCAAACCCCTTGGGAGGCACCCCACCCATGAGCCATCTACATGGGGAGGCCAGCGCCTATCTGCCCCAATCCCCCACCCGGGGGGGCGCACAGCTGGTGGGGAAGAGGTGCGGAGCGGGGTCACGATGCATCCCTCACTTGGAGGCTGTTAATAAGCTTCATCCCTGAGTCACAGCCTAATTGCTGGGAGCAGGGCCAGCCTCGTTTGAGTGCCCACGAGCGGAGAGCGAGCCCCCGTCTTTGCACGGTGGCCGGCTGGGGCTGGGCAATTTCCGACGTGCCCCCCCCCCCCAGCCTCCTGCCTTAATAATCAAATTACACGCAGCAGTTTGCGGTGTGGCAGCCTGCCAGAGCATCACTGGCATCTCCAGCCTGCAGCTCGCAGGCTGCTGGGCGCTTTCCGCTCCGGGGACGGAGCTGTGCAGCACCCGCCTTCGCCACCTCGCCACGGCTCCCAGGGCGAACCATGGTTGGGCTGCAACAGGAAACCTGCTCCCTTTTCCCCTGCTATCGCCCTCGGGGCGCGTGGGGGCCCTGGAGCTGAGAGCGGGAAGCCCAGGAGCTGGGCGAGAGGCTTGACAGCCGGCTGCCTCGGTCCCTTGACGGCTGGCACCACAGGGTTGCGTGGCAAAGGGCCGTCATTGAGTAACCCCCCTCTGCTCCCTAGTGCAGGGGGGTCCTGAGGAGGAACACCCAGGATCCCATCCATTCCCAGAGACTGTGCTGCCTCCAGTGCGACAGACATTGCATCTCCCTTCACCTTGGCTGGGGGAACCTCAGCGCCCCCCCGTCTCCACAGCTGCGAGACCTTGGTAGCACACAGTTGCCATAGGGACAACCTCTGATCTGAGTAGTGGTTCGGACAATCACGCTGCAGTGTAGGACATGCTGTTCTGCTACCGACAGCTCCTCCCTCCCAATGTCTCCCCATTCTGATCGGGGAGCCCCACAGGGGGAGAGACCCCCAGAAGCTGCACTTTGCAGCCGCGGGAGAACAGCCGTCTCTCTGGACGGGAACGCTCGCTGCTTGTCAGGGGTGTTTACCCCAGACCGATGAAGAGAAGTCAGCGGAGATGAAAATACTGGAGAAACCTCTGCCGAAATCGACGCTGTTAAAAATAATAAATAAACGTTGCCTTCTTGGAATGACCAGCGAGGCCAAAAGTACATCAATTACATACAAAGGCTTTGCCCGTCCCAGGTCCTCTGAGACAGGGAAAGGTTGTTAATCCCCACCTTTTACAGATGGGGGAAAATGAGGCACATAGGAGGCCCTGGAGAGGAAGTAGGCAGGTTGCTCTAACTTTAAACAGCAATCTCCTTTGACAGGGCAATCTTGCCTAGCCACAAGGATGGAGGGTTTGGACCGGGAGTCTTTGAGAGCAATGAGCAGAGAGGAAGCAGGGAAGACTGGTGGGTTAATGGAGCACATCGCAGGAGAACAGAACCTGGGAAAATATCCCTTTCATCTTGGAAGGGGTAAGAGAGAGTCAGCTGTTCTAGCAGCAATTCAGCTGCAAGAAGGAGATCCATACATGTTTACTACAGAGGCAGACACTACAGACACCGCTTTAATGCCAGGAGTCTTACAGGAGCCGAAAATGATTCCTTGTGCCTCAGAGCTACTGTCCATCACCCTGTTCTGCCCCAGTCAGATGGCATCTGTGCTGGTTGGATTGATCCCAGTCGCTCTCTTTAGAGGGTTGCATGCAAGGGCAGCTGAATAACCCGCTCGTGAAAATTAAGGGGCAGGCAAGACCGGCATGATATGCAGTGACGCCAGGAACTCCTTCTGTCCGTCTGGTGCCCTCTGACCAAGAGTGACCGTCGTCGCCCCAGTTAAGATGTGATTTATTCTTCATCTTTACTCAAATCAAGGTCTCGCCCTTCCACAGGCCATTGCAAAGACCCTACCAGGAAAGGATACAGAGGCTACAGGAACCCTATAGAGTCCCAATTGTCATCCGGGAGAACAAAGAGACCTGCAGACCAGTTTGGATTAGATCAGAAGTGAAACGAGTTGACGTCACTCTTTCTCTCCCCCACCCCACCGTGCACGCAAACTCAGCACCACCAATGATTGCTGGCCAGGAGGGCTGACCCACTGAGCGGACAGTAGCAGAGCTGCAGGCACTTTTAAGATGCATTGTCAGCTTTGCACGGGCGCAGGACTGGGCTGAGCTGTGTATGGACACATACAGCACTTATTCCCTAGGCAGTGCTCAGCTCCCCGGAGGTGCCCCTGAAGGGTTGGCTCTGAAATGCAGTTCCCAGTGTCCCTGCTACACGTGGCAGAGCCGAGCTCTCCTTCCTTCCGGGAGGTCTCCCACGTCCTCTTACTATCAAGCCCTAGTTTGTGCTCTGACTGAGCCAGGCTAGGTCAGTCTCTCTTCAGCAGGTGCACTTGACGCAGCCCCATTCCCTCACCTTTCCTCTCCTGATGCCGTGTCTCTCCCTGTGGCCTTGCCAGCATGCAATGGAACAGATGCTCCCTTCCTAGCACACGCTCTAGTAGCGTCAAGTCAAGCTGTCGGTGGCGGCAAGGTTTACACGCTTTTCTTGGAGGCAGGGAAGCGGCCGAGTCCTAGGGGCCGCCCACATTCACGCTCCGAGGTCCCCCCCACAACACCCCTCAATGCCGTATTCTCCAGAAGCCAGGCTTTCAATTAAGAAGAAGTTGCTAGCCCAGCTCGTGAAGGCGTTCACAAAGGAAATCAATACACTGCTGTCTCGTTGAGTCTGCAGCCAGACGGAGTGAAACAATAGCACCGAGCGAGGCAGGATCTGCCTTGTCTCAGCTTCACCTTCATAGCTGTGGTCAGACGGTCGAACAGCAGGCCCAGCTGGGGAGGGTTCGACTGGGAGGGAGCGTCCACATTGCAAAAAAAAAAACCCATCCCACATCCCAACAGCGATGCAGAATTTTAGAGCCCAGGTCAACTGCCTCAGATTCATGGGGCTAAAAACAGCTGTGTAGATGTTTCCGCTCAGGTGGACCTGAAACCCAGCGAGGGGGCAGTGCCTCAGAGCCTGTGCAGGGATGTCCACAGTTTTTAACCCTGCAGCCCCAGCGAGCCTGTCAGCTGACACAGGTTCTGGGTCTCAGCACCGCACATTTTTCTTTGCAGCATGGACATACCCAGAGCGCCCACCCAAACAACGAACGCCACCCTGCACCAAACACACGCCAGGCACACGAGACATGCTTCCTGGCCACAGCCCTCTCCCGCAGAAGGGGCGTTTTTCCAAGGACATGAGAGGATCACCTCTGAGGGGGCGTTGGTATGTCAGCAAAGCAGCACAAATCCAGCAGGTCTGAGGAGCATGAGACGGGAGGTGGGAGTGTAGGCCAGACCCAGGAGCACTGGCTGGCTCCAAAGGAAACTCTACAAGTTCTCTTTGCCTAGTGCGGTGCACAGGAAGGGAAGGAGAAAAGCAAGGACTCTTCATTCAAAGCTCAAGCAGAGGACAGCTCCAAGTTGTTGTCTGCTTCCACTTTTTCATGCAGGCGAATGCCAGTTTTGGAGAGGCACTTTCTGAAGGGTCCCCACTGAGTTCCTGCTGAGTATGAGATTCTGCTGCAGTGTCCTGCCAGAGATTGGAAGCATGCTTATCTGTTTGTCAATTATGATATACGTGCACCATTGGCCAGTGGCCCAGACATTCCCAGCCCCGAATATTTATAATGTCACAGGAGTACAATGAACTTCTGAGGATCTCAAAGCACTTTACGTATATCCATGATTTCTTAAGTCTCCCCACCCCTCTCCCAGCGAGGAGCTCATTTTCTGGATGAGGAAATGGAGGCACTGTGGTTCAGTGACACTCCCGAGACCCCATATTCCTATTTTCTAACAAAAAGACCTATTAAACAGTCTATTTCCCCCTGTAACTTCATTTCAAGTTTCAGCTCTCCATTTTGGAGGGGAGAAAAGAACATGCATTAGAATTAAACCCCCCCATCTGATCTAGGGCTGGGAATGTGAAGGAGGAAGGTTGGTCCCTGGCCAGACAAGCACCAATGTTACAACCCTTCGCTTTCTTAAGCAGTGAGCCACCACTTGTAATCAGCAACTCCCTTGGAAGTCGCCCCCAGATGACCCCTCCCTGGTGCTATGAAAGAGAGGGGGGCCTGACCCTGAACCCTGGGATGGGGCAAAGTGCTCCACAGATGGAAAAGTCTGGAGATTGTGAGCTACAGGCAACCAGGGAACCACTCAACACAACGCCCACCCGCGTGGCCCTAGCACAGGGAAACTGTGAATACGTCGTGCACACCAACCCTTCGGGTGCCCCAGACCTGGAGTTTATGCTGGGGGAAGAGTGTGAATGTCGGGCTGGCCTAGAGAGAGAGCAACATGGCGGCGCTGAGGTGTCCACGCAGTGGTGCAGGCACTTCTGGCAGTAAATGACGGCCATTGGGACGCACCGGGACTGCAGCTGCCATTTCTGAGGATGGTTTTCTGCTGCCCGCTAGGGGAGAAGACAAAGGCAGCGGACTCTGCAAAGTAGGCCCTGCTCCAGAATGGGGGGGATTCTTTCTGCGGGTGTCCGCGTGCCGGATGAAAGAAGGGCGGCTCAGACCCGACGCACTGTCCGGGGAAGGCTATAGGGTAGCTGGAATGGCACGTTTCCACCGACAAGGCCTGAGCAGCTCCAGTCCTCCCCTGGCACCCCTCCACGCCTCTGTTCTGTTTCCAAGCTGCTCCAGTTCTCATATGGCCTGCTCCTGAGAGGGGCTGCAGCTTCCACTCATTTCAACAGGACGTGATGCTCAGCTGCCCTCAGGATCAGGCCCCTGCAGCTGCCAGGCGGCTGCTCCGGTCCCTTTTTCGGTTTCTGGCTGCTCGCTCATCCGGGGACGTGACAGCGGCAAGGTCTTGTCAACTCAAAAGAGCCAAGGCTGCGGGAGGGTAATGATCTGGGGAAAACGTTGGCATCACAGCACAGTCCGTGACTGCTCCCAGCCCTCCGCCCCCCCAGGGTTACCCCAGGGAGCAAAGGAAATGGGGCAGACTGTATACTTGGTGCTGCATGGATCCAGAGCAGCCAACTCATTCAAAGCTCCTCTGGATTCACACTGGGACTAAATTCTGGATTTCTACCAGGTAGCAGAGAGCAGAATCCAGCCTGGCGTGTAATGAGTGGAGCAAAGGATCCAGCGGGAAGACTCAGGGTCTGCGTGGGCGTTTTCTTTGTGCTGTTGGCCTCCCCCTGAGACCTACTCAGGAGGAAATCCACCCACGGCTTTGGCCCACGGCTTCTGTCGATTTGATTTTCCTTGCTCCCCCCGGGGCTGAATCCTGTTCCCACTGAAGTCGGAGGCGAAACTCCCATTGACGTGAACTGGCTCATAGCTCTTGTTTTTAAAACCTCCTTGTTGGTGCTGTGGCCAGCATCATAGTCCCCGTCCCTGCTCCCGTTCTCATTATTCAGCAGCCTTTCCTCCCTGTCCCCTCGCCCTGTCTCCAGCACAGCCGTCTTTTATCATCTCGGCCTCATTGACTCTTTAAAGCCCTTTTCAGGTCTCCTCTGAAAGCAGCTTTCTGCCTTGCCCCCTCCCACCCGCCTCCCTGTTCTCACTTATCTCAGATTCTTTCCGTCTCTGGGAGAGCGAGGGAAGGCGCTTTATGGCATGAAGCCGCTTGATGCTTGTGTCACCCTGACACAACCCTCTCCCCGCTGTTGTGCGGCAGGGCAGGCCGACCTGGAAAGCTGCACGTTGTTGCACCGACTTGAAAGGCCTGCCCAACAGGAAACAGCGCTAGCAAACTGAGCCGCGCAATCCCATGGTTTGCACAGCCACGGTGGGTGCACCCGAGGGGGTTCGAACCAGGTTTTGAAAGCCATGTTTTCGCTTGGGGTCCTCAGCAACACTTGGCCCAGTCTACACCACTGAACGAAACCTGGTTTCAACCCAGTTGTTCCACTAATGGGGTGTTGTGTAATGCAAACAGGGCCTAATAGTTCTGGGTGAGTATCAGAAATCGTAGGGGGCAGCGTGCGGTACGCCCATGGAAATCCAAGGTGTTACATCTGAGATGGATGCTCAGTGCTGGCCAATATATGGGGCTGGGGGAGGGGAGCTGGCAGTCTGGGAGGCACAGATAATCCCAGCCCTCAATTGTTGGAGGCACCATTGTCAGGCCTCGTCTGCTGTCGGATCAGTTGTCACGTTCTCCATTGCTAATCAGTTCCCACTGCTTGACTGCTCAAGGCCTTCTCTTCCCTCGCTGGCTGCAGGAGCTTCACCGACCATTGCTTTCGGAGTGTGGTGGGTAAGGGACGGATCCAGTGAGGCTGTGTCCCTCACGTGCGGATTCCCACCCGACTGGGTACATTTCCAGCTGTGGATCAGCTCAATGGAAATGTCGCCGTGACCCAAACCCACTTTGATGCTAATTGGATCCTTCCCAACCCCCCACCTCCCTTCATTCCCATGCTAACGTCACACCCTCCTTGCCCCACAGCCGAACTGTGTCATTTCCGAATAGTCAAGGCAACGCCAAGCCCAGGTAAATTAGTAGCAATTAATAATCAAAGAGAAAGGAAGAAGTTTTCTATTAAAGCAACAGACCAGTATTTTTTTAGCTGCTTTCATTTCTCAAACCACTTCCTTGTGTAGCTTTTGGGGCCCTTTCCAACCTTTCATTTTCTTCCCCCCTCCCCGCCGTGTCCCCAGGGCCTCTCTTTGATTTTTGTTCCTTTGTTCCCCGATTCCTTCCCCCCAGCCCCTTTGGTGGGACGGGGAAATGTTAGCCGCAGTTTCTGCGTCGCGTGACTTTCGCACAAGGCTCACCGTATTTTAATCGAACTGTCTTTTCTCCAAGATATATGCTTTAACCGCATCCAGTTGCTTGTGCGTATTGGGAAATCCAGCTGTAATACAGAAGAGCTAAATTAAACAGAGCCAGCATTCCATTAAAGGGGGTGGGGGTGGAAGAACAGGGTGCTGTGGGGGGTGGCAAGGGGATATTAGCAACGCCACCTTTATTAGTAGCTTTTAATAACATTTTGGGTCACATCTTTCGGAGGCTTGGGTTTTAAAAATAAATAAATAAAAGGTGCTGAAATGTTAATGATATCCACAGGACACTCAGCAGGAAATGAGAGCGATCTGGGACTAATAAAAGCAGAAATGTAATTTGTGCAGATAGACAAGATGCGCAGACGAAGGTTCCACACAGAGTTTTGCACATTCTGGCCTCATAAATACGTAGGCCGGGTGCAATGGGACATGGGCGGTGCAACCTTCCCTAGACAGTGCCGCGCAGAACACAGGGACTTCCTGTCCCCTCTGAAGAAGGGATAAGGTGGGGGGTGACCTTCTTTCATGGGTTCGCTGCTGCCACACAGGGGCATTTGTGATGGGGATTCCTATCTGCGCTTGTTACCAGACTGGAATGAAACTGCACCTGGGTGCGTGCACGTTTGATTGGTGTGCACCAGTATGTGTGTGCACGTTTGCGTGTGCGTGCAGGTGCTTTGCATGTGTCGGGGGTGTGCGTGGGCCTTTGTGGGGCTGTGTTATTTTCGAAGATCCAGCCTGAAATCTCAAGCGAAAGGAGCAGGTGAGGGCTCAGATGTGCCCTGAGTGAGAAAGGGAGACATGGCCATGTCAGGAAAAGAGAGAAGATATCCCGTGTCTGTGCAGAGCTCTGGTTTGACTCTCTCAGCAGGTGTCTGGAGTAATGTGTTAGACGCACCAACCAGAGCCGGAATCGAAGTGGGGAACTAGGGCGAGACGCCGTTCCCCGTGTTAAAGTCATTTCCTCAATAAATACAGAGGGAGGACAGAAAGGAGAGAGAGATACTGCTCCTCAGAGAATGGGGGCAGGACGAAGAGGAACCAGGGCGGCCCTGACACTGAGCTCTTCTCAGCTCCTAGGATGGGGCACTGGCCCCTGGTATCGCCGCTCCAGGTGGAGAAGTCAGGCTGCTAGCCAGTTATGGGGCCCCCCAAAGGTGGTGTGAGCCTCCCTACAGCCCTGCCTCCTCACGGTCTCTGCATTTGCCTGGGTGTGTTTGGGGCACATCTCAGGGTTCTTTGTGCTGAGACCCTCCCAAAATCCTTTCCCAGCCCCTTATGTCTGTCGGTCGGGCATAACTTGCCTCCCCCTTTGAGTGGAATTGTGGGGAGGCGCTGGAGGACTGAGTGGGAGGGGAGTGATTTCGCATGCGTCCTCACTTTAAAATGGGAGTGTCTAGCGCAAATGCAACCGGCGCCTGGGTTCTCACGTGTACCCAGCTGTGTAAGGCCTCTGCGTTTAAAGCACCTCCAAACCCAGGTTAGATGGGGTGTGGATGATAGGGGTTCGGGGCTAAAACGCCAGCAAAGAGCCTGGGTGGACCGAAGACTTCTGCTTTAAGGAGATATCTTCACAGCTCAAAGTGTGGGACACATGGCCCTGAATGAACAGGAAGAAATGTTGTGGGGGAGCCCCCTCGCACCAAGACTGAAAGCAGAGAAGACCCACTGTCCTGGCGTTTCTAGCTCAGAAGACCCATCACCCTGCTACAATCCCCAGTCCCGATTGTGGCCCCAATCCCAGCCCCAGCTGGGTGGGGGAGGCAGGGAGCATGGACAGGAGTAAGGGGAAGTTGCCTTGCAGGGATCTCTCTGGTTACGTCCCACTGAGTTTATTAGCTCCTCCTTCGGAAAGAGTCTGAAGGAGCTCTGCATAACCTGACCAGAATCAGCATCTAATCTGGATAGATAATGTGATTTTCAGTGTGGGCATCTGCCTGTGCTCCATTATATGCTGATGGGCCCGGAGCAACTCAAGGAGGGGCCCTTAATGCCCATGCTGCTGTGTCGTTATTTATCCATTGGCTAGAGCACATTGTCTCGCTCCCCGCACCGTTATCCGTTTATCCCCCTAGACTGGAAGATGTGGGCCACCAGGGGTTGCCCCTTTTCCTAACAGAACTGGGGGGGGAGAGAACTAGGGACTGTTTTAGGATGGCTGTGCCTCGCTGCTCTTCTAACAGACGTCGGCTTCGAGGGGCAGACAGATTCCAGATGGTATCGCACCAATTGAGGAGGTTATTGGTTGGAGAGAGGAGCGGGGGGGAACGTCTGGGGGGGGGAAGGCAGAGGAGCAGAGCCAGGAAGTTGAAATGACTTTTCACAGCAGAGCCGGTGGGTTTCCGTCCACAGTGCGGCTAGGTGGAATAATAACACCAACAATAATTAATGCATTATAAAAACGGAGGCGTTGTAAGTGGATTACGGGATCCTGGAATCCCAGGGGAGGGTGTGAGGAAGGGAGGGGAGGATCATTTAGCTAAGTGATTTCCAGCACTTGGGGGGCAGAGAGGGGTGGGAAAACAGGTGCGTGAAATACTGAGTAACCTAACGCTCTCCAGACGCCACCTGCGTTGGTTGCCATCCGTGCCAGATCTGAGCCCACCAGGATGCTGAGGCTGGCAGGATGGTTTCAGTGTTCCTGAAATAGAGCGTGTCAATCTACTGCAGCTGGTAAGGGAGAGATGGGGGAAAGGAATTGTAGCCGGCTTTTTCCGTTTTGTTTCTGAAGGCAGCAGGGGAGGGGGGCTGACTGTAGTGCACATTGCAAAACAGCCGCACTACAGGCACGGATCTCGAAAATCTCGCACCGGCTTTTTAAAGCCGACAAACCACAGAATAACCTCTCCACCCCCCCCTTCCCCCCGCCAGCCCCAAAGTAAAAGAAAATGGTTCATTTGAATCCTCTCCTCTCTCTCTTTACAGATAACAAGCCCGAGCCATGCAGTCCTTTCGAGAAAGGTGTGGTTTCCATGGCAACCAGCAGACTTCACAAGATACATCACGCCTGGAGAATTACAGGCATCAAAGTCAGGCAGGGCCGAACTGCGAGCGTCAGAGGCCGGTGGCGAAAGAGTACTACGGCCAGCAGCAGCTGCCTTACCAGGGCTACGAGAACAGCGCCGTGGAGAAATACCACAGGGGAAATAAACAATTGCCCGGCCAGCAGCTGCAAGGCCGGCCGGCCTTTTCGAATTACCCAGTCCAAGAGAACAGCCCCTACCCGGCCCGCTATTCTGGGGAGGAGAGCCTGCAAGCCTGGGGAACTCCGCAGCAATCCTTAGCCGGAGGAGTGGCCAAATATGAGGAAAACTTGATGAAAAAGAGCCCGGCTCCCACGGGCAGCAGGCAGTACCATGAGCCAGCGGCTCAGCTTCCGTTCCGAACTCACTCCATGCACCTTCCGCAGCAGCCGGCCGCCTTGACATATCCCAAGCTGCAAAGGCAGAAAATCCAAAATGACGTCTCCTCGCCCATGTCCTTTTCCCAGACCGGCCACTTCACTCAGCACTCCCAGTCCCAGTTCCCAGCATCTTCCACGTACTCCTCCGTCCCAGGGGGGAGCCAGACGGCTCACTCGTATAAAAGCTGCACCGCGCCGTCTGGCCAGCAGCACGAGCGGCCTCTTGGAAGCGCTGCGAACCTCGCGGCTGGGCAGAGAGTGCAGAACCTGCATGGCTATCAGGCAAACAGAATTAGCTACGACCAGCAGCAGCATCAGCAGCAGCAGTCCTTGCAAGGAAGGCACCATGCCCAGGAAACGCTTCACTATCAAAACCTAGCCAAGTACCAGCATTATAGCCAGCCAGGCCAGGCCTATTGCCAGAGTGATGCTCCAGTGAGGACCCCAGAGCAATATTACCAGACGTTTAGTCCTAGCTCAAGTCATTCTCCAGCTCGTTCTGTGGGTAGATCTCCATCCTATAGCTCCACTCCATCTCCACTGATGCCGAACCTGGAGAATTTCCAGTACAGCCAGCAGTCTCTCGGCACTGGAGCCTTCCCTGCCAACATCACTGACCACAGCCATTTCATGCCTTTACTGAATCCTTCTCCAACAGACGGGACGAGCCCCGAGGCTCAGTCTGGGAACTGCAAAAACTTGCAGAAGGAGAAGATCCCTGAGAACCTGCTGTCCGATCTCAGTTTGCAGAGCCTGACCGCGCTCACCTCACAGGTCGAGAACATTTCCAACACTGTCCAGCAACTTCTCCTTTCGAAATCGGCGGTGCCCCAGAAAAAAGGCATCAAAAACCCTCCCAGGACACCAGAACAGCTAAAAGGTCAGCACTGCAGCCCAGAGAGCAGCACGTACTCTGCTGAGCAGGTGGGTACCCCCCTGTCGGACCCTCTCAGCACCCCTCAGTCAGTTCACGCTGAAGCTCAGGATGCTGATTATTTGAGCGGGTCAGAAGATCAACTAGAGAGAAATTTCCTGTATTGCAGTCAAAGCCGCAGCCCAGCAAGGGTCAATAGCAACTCCAAAGCCAAGCCCGAGTCGGTCTCGACCTGCTCTGTGACTTCTCCGGACGACATGTCCACGAAGTCCGATGACTCTTTCCAGAGCATTCACGCCAACCTGCCCTTGGAAACGTTCACCAAGTACATGACCAATGAAAGGGAGTGCCCAAGGCTGCTCCTCAGCGCACTGTCTCAGGAGGAACTGGCTTCCGAAATCATTGTCCTACAGGAGGCTATTAACGAGAAATCAGACAAAGCCTGGGCCAGCTCCCCCGCTTTAAACAAAGACCCCACGAAATCCCCCTTCCATTTGGAAAATCACAGAACGTGTCTGGACTCAATGGTTAAAAGCACGTGGTCCAGCCGAGGTGACTCGGGTACCGGTACTGAACCGTTGAAATTAGACAAAGCCTCTGGGGGAAACAACAGTAAAGATTTCAGCAAGGAGGTTTATGAGAATCCCCAGGTGGAGTTTACAACCACTGAAACAACGAATGCTCTCAAAGTCACCAGTTCCCTGGCCTATGATTCCAAATCCAATGTCCCAGCTGCTACTTCCACCTCTGGGGCCACCAGTTACAGCTGCTATTCAAACACCACGGCCAACTCGGTGGGTTCTGAAAATACCATAGGGCCTTTTGATTGGCCTGAGGAAAGCATCAGTGAATCGTGCCTGCGGTGGAAGGAGCTCGGGCCATGTCTACAGTCACCAGATCTTTCCAAGGGTTTGTTCCACAGCAAAGTGGTTGAGTCTTGCAAGGAGAAAAAAAATGCCTGCTGCCTTGAGATGTGTGACAGTGAACAGCCAACCAAGGACGAACAAGCTGAGGATTTCACCCAGCAGCAGATGGGGGAGGAAGAGGAAGAGACTCTGACGTATGATGAGGCCACCAAAGCAGATAGCGAGAGGTGGCTGGAGGACACCAGGCATTGCTGTTCCGCTGGGGACTTCAGCGAAATCCCCATGATATCATCTCCAGATCTGAAGGAGTCTGATTTGGAACCAGAAGAATATTCATCTCTTTGTGAGCTGGCTAGTTCAGAGCAGAAGTCTGTGATCTACGATGCATCACCACCTAAACCTTCTGAGAATGATGCCGTTCTCTCCTCCAAGGATGTGCCAGTATCAGCAGAAGAAACTGTAAGCACGGAGGAGAAAGATACTTCTGCTTCTGCCTCCCGTTTGTCTGGCCAGTCTGTTATTCTCTTAGGCCCAGCAGTGGGCACGGAAACCAAAGTGAAAAGTTGGTTTGAATCTTCCCTGTCGCACATAAAACCCGAGGAGGACACAACGATAGGTGAAGGTGTTCTCCAGGAGAAGACAGAGACCGAAACAACCTTATCAGTCAAAGTAAAGAAGCAAATATCGGAAAATTTGTTGGTAAAATCAGATTCGCTCTCCAGGGGCAAGAGTCTTCGCAGCAAGAGGGTCCATTCCAGGTTATCAGAAGGAGAGGAATCCAGCAAACCAATACCAAGCCCGTTCAAAGACATCCAGGCAGCTGCCGTGGTGACCAACGCATGTATAGGGTCAGATGGCCAGATGGAAACACCAAGTAAAAATGCCCATGGCCAGACTCCTAGGTTTCCAGGTGAAGGCTTGCCCGCTCGAATGTGTACCCGCTCTTTCGCTGCCTTGATTGAACCCAGGACGCCGGCCCCACTGGAAGGGCTGAAGGCGATGGCCCATCAAGAAAAGTTAGGAAAGAAACCAGTTTGTGGCATGAAACAGAGAGTTGCTTTCAAAGCCAGGAAACGGACCGGAAGGCCAGCCCCAAAAGTTGTCCAGAATCCCAGCGATCCCACATCTCTTCTAGTCCCAGATTTGGTGCAGAATGAGGACTTCATTGGTCAGAAGACTAAAGGCCTGGAACCCCAAGATGCAGAAGCAAAGGATCAGAGATCCATGATCCTACGGTCTAGGACCAAGCTGCAGGAGATCTCCTATGTGAAACGGAGAAGGGAGAAGAGGACGGCTGAGGTCAGACTCAAAAACTGCAAAACACCCAAGAAGCTCATGTCAAACAACCATCTACCCGCTGCCTTTAAGATCATGCCCCAAGGGGGCCCACACAACGAAGGCAAGGTGGGGAAAAGAATGAAACTTCCTAAGCCCGCACCTGCAATGGGCGGCAAAATATCGGAGCGGCCGCTGCATTCGCTGAAGAGAAAATCCACCTTCATGTCCCCTGTCCCGACCAAAAAGAGAAACTTGGTTTTAAGAAGCAACAGCGGCACAAAAGAAGAAAAGCCTGAAGCCTCCCCCCATCTCTTTAAAAGGATGCCGTCAAGCAAAAAGGCACGCGCTAAACTGCCTACAAAGAGCTCCTGCGAAGCAACCTTGAAGCCCCCTCCAGCTAAGGAAGCCCCCAACGTCTGTATTAAAATCACCTCTCGGGCAGCATTTCAGGGGGCCATGAAGACAAAAGTGCTACCCCCGAGGAAAGGCAGGGGCCTCAAGCTGGAGGCCATTGTCCAGAAGATAACCTCGCCGAATTTAAAGAAGTTTGCATGCAAACCTGCCACCGCAGTTGCCGCTGCACACAGTAATCCTCTGAGCCCCGCCGGAGCGGAGAAGGAGAGGGCCGTAAAGAACGCAAGTGTAACCCCAGCAGTGGGAGAAGCCGGGCCATTAAACCAGGGCATGGCACAAAAGGCTCCTGCCGCTTCAGTAGCAGAGCAATTATGCAGAAATTCGAACAACAGATCCTTAAAAGGAAAACTAATGAACAGTAAGAAACTGTCCTCTGACTGTTTCAAGGGTGAGGCCTATTCATCTCCCGAGACAGCGCCGCACAACAGCAGCAGCATGGCTGCAAAGACCGGCAGCCTGCTGCCCAAGAAGAGGAACCGAAAAGGGAAAGCCGCAGCCCTCAGCATGGCCAAAAATCCATTGGACAAGCGGGCCCATCTCGCCCCGGCTCTGCTCCTGACGGCCCGAGAGAGGGCAGCTGCAGGGGAGGCGCTGGGGGCTGGGGAAGATGGACAAAGGGACGGGAAGAGGCCAAAGATTGAGGACAAAGACTTCGCCAAGCGGGAGCCACCTGAGGGGAGAGGCTCCCAGGCCCAAACCCGGGCTCCGAAGCAGCAAAGGAGCCACCCCAACTACAACGGCTACTCGAAGAGACAAAGGAAACGGCACGCCCGCAGCAAGGCCAAGAACGTGGCCTCCAGGTGTAAAAGCAGGGCCAGGAGGCGAGGGCCGCAGCAGGCCCCTCTGCTTAACCCCGCGGAGCCTGAAATCAGGCTAAAGTACATCTCGTGCAAGCGGCTGCGGACCGACAGCCGAGCGGCGCCCTTCTCGCCCTACGTGCGGGTGGAGAAGCGCGATGAGTTCACCACCATTTGCACCGTCATCAACTCAGCCGGGGAGGAGGCCAAGCTCCACAAGGAACAGCAGCCTTCGTCCTCGGCCCAGGCCCTGCTTCCCGGAGGGGCCTCCCTGCAGCCCAAAGCGGTGCTGCCTTTATCTTCCACGATGCACCTGGGCCCGGTGGTGTCCAAGGCCCTCAACGCAGCCTGTCTGATCTGCTGCCTCTGCCGGAGCCCTGCCAATTACAAAGACCTCGGGGATCTCTGCGGGCCGTATTACCCGGAGTACTGCCTGCCAAAAAAGAAATCGAGGCTCAAAGAGAAGATTAAAGTGGAGGGACCGAGCGAGGAGGCTCCCGTGCCTTCGCCGGCAGAGAGGCCGCTCAAAACGACAGATAATAATTGTACCACCAGTGGAAAGCCGCCACGGCCGGACAGTGCCGCTGACTCAGCGAAACAGAGCGCTCTCCGCTCGAGTTCCAGGGGGACGTTTAGGAAACTACAAAGCTGTTACTGCTGCGATGAGAGAACAGAGGGAGAGGAGGCGGCAGAGAAACCCAGGCGGCACGAGTGCAGCAAAGTCGAGTCTCAGGAGCCGGTGGGAGACACGCAGGAACACTGGGTTCACGAAGCCTGCGCTATATGGACCGCTGGGGTTTACCTGGTTGCAGGGAAGCTGTATGGGCTACAGGAGGCGATAAAGGTGGCTGCAGACGTGGTAAGAGCTAAGGGCCGGATGGAATGTGTACGCCCGCTCACCAGCCCGACACACCCGCCTCCCGCTAGGAAAAGTCCAGGATCACCCGTCAGAGGGGGCAGGTCACACCCGCAGCTGTAATTGTGTGGGGGTGGGGTAGGGGGAGTCTTACCCTAAAACAGAGCGAATGTATCCTCCAAACAAGTCTAACCACATTCCTGGCAAGGTGTAGCTTTATGAGGCCATCCTCGGAAAGTAATTCCAGTGCTGGTGGGGCTGTCTGCGAGAAAGGCTCTGATTTCCAACGGGATGCCTGGCAGGTCCTGAGCCCCTTGCAGCTGACATGATCAGGCCCTCGGGGTCGCCTTCTCCCCATCTAAAAGCCCCTGCATCGGGTGCCCCATGTCTGAATGTAGGAGCCAACAGGTAACACCAGCAATTCACACAGCCAGATTCCCGAAGGCCCTCTATTACGCTGCCCGCAGAGACTGCATCCATGCCCGCAGAGATCACAGTCGCCTTTGTAGGTGGGAGCTGGAAGCACAATGCAACTTCCACATGCAGAGGTGGGGTTTGGCCTGTGCAGGTGGACGACCTTTAATAGAGACACTTGGAAAGCGTGAGCTAATACTGGGCTGTATATCGCAGGCCAGAAAACGTTCACCCAGTTACCCCTGCGTTGAACCCTCTGACTTGTTCCAGTTCTTCTGGGCATTCGATGCTCATCCCTAATAGAGTCTGTGCTCTATCTTTCCCAATAGACCACAACCGACTTTCAAATAGGGCAATTAAAACCCCCCGCAGGGCCCTTTTTGCCAGTGAAACGCCAAGTGCCCCCAGTGGGAGCCGTTGGGGATCAGAACCCTGCTTAATGAGCAGCTGTGTGTCTTTAGTATTCGTTTGGGGCCCCATCCTACCAGCTCCGGTGGGGATTCGGCCTGGGTAAAGATGGCAAGCTTTGGCCCTGTGCTGGGAGCTTCCAGGCTTCGCACAGTGTTAATAAATAGAAGAAGAAGGTGGAAGAGAAAGGGCATTTACACACGCATTAGCCGAGTCTTACGTCCGGCACGTAGAGCCAAGACCTACCCTGTTTTGAGTCATACACATTGTCATCTTTACCTGCTGTGTCGACTTGCCATGTTCACCTTCCCCTCGCCAGCCTCCACTGCTCTAGTTCCAGTCCCTGGGTGACGCAGGGGCACAGAGAGATGTGTCCAGGCTCCATTTCTCCCATCGCCCATACAGTTCTGCCCTTGACCCCCGTGCGGTTCCCCGTGCACTGAGGAACAGTAGCAGCACAGGTGCGGTTAGATAAGAACGGTGCGTTAATAAAA
Source organism: Pelusios castaneus (assembly GCA_007922175.1). Taxonomy (NCBI): domain Eukaryota; kingdom Metazoa; phylum Chordata; order Testudines; family Pelomedusidae; genus Pelusios; species Pelusios castaneus. Next base: position 6,014,597 of record ML685786.1, on the reverse strand, counting down.
AGCCCAAGAAGCAACAATGAAAACCTGCCAATTGTCTTAAGAAATGTTGCTCCCAGGAAACCAAAAATAGTTCCCTGGCATAGATGGGGCGTATCTGGTTATAGGTAACCATGCATCAGGCTGGGCAGAAGCCGAAAACAAGGGGCAAGATCCTCAAGAGCACCCACGGGACGTATTTGCACGACAGACAGTGAGACTTGTGCTCCTAAGTGCCCATTTTGGCCTTAAATTAAACTTGCTTTGCAAGGGGAGGGAACCCTCCATGTTTCCGTAAAATTGCAGTGCTCCATCACCCATGGAGACCCCAAGACCCACTGGAGGCAAACCGTTCCACCTCTTCACCGTAGCCACCTTGGCTTGGGTCTCAGAGGTGCAATGCTAGCTCGGAACAGGAAGAAAAAGGGCTGGCGAGGTGAAACATGAGGAAACAGAAGCTGCGTGGGTTGATTCCACAGTGAGGGGCAAAAAGACCCTGCTTCCTTCATCACTGCCCCGTTCCTCTTCTGTGCGGAAAAGATCTAGTGCAAATAAGATGCAGTGTGAGGGTAATTAACTTCTGGAACAATTTATCTAGGGAATGCAATGGCTTCTTCATTGCTTGGAGCCTTTAAATCAAGACTGGATGTTTTTCTAAAAGGCCCCCACCGCCCCAGCTTCACCAAGATTGGCTGACGGGAATCCTGGGTGATGTTCTCTGGTCTGGGCTATGCAGGAGGCCAACCCAAAGGATTGTCGTGGCCCTGTCTCAGCTGAAAACCTGTAAATCCAAAGGGACATGGCTAGGCTACACTGGACTGTTCTTACCATAGTGAAGGGGTCCCCAGGCCTGGGCCACCATGCTGTCTGGCACGTTTACACTAGTGCCTAAATGCGTCTCCTCATTCGTACGTACCCCACTCCACAAGCAATACAAGCAAGGTCAAAAGGCGTGAGAAGATTAACTTCTCAAGGCAGGGACCTCTTCTTGGCCTTCTTCTATGTCTGAAGCACCCTGCCCAGTAGAGGGGCTACAGAACGGGTAATAATTCATCCTCAGAACCTGCCGGGCAAGGGAGAACAGCCCCTGCAGGACCCAGCCCTCTCCTGTGGTTCACAACCAGGGCCAGATTCCCCACTGATGTTACTCCCCGTAGCTCTGTTGACTTCAGCAGAGCTACCCTGATGGAGACCAGCGGAGGATCTGGCCTGCAGAGGGCTGAGAAGTATCTCTAGGTGCAGTTAATGGCATGCTATAAATCGTCCTGCTGTGTTTTTACAGCGGGTCATTATTTCATACAGCTACTTCGCTAGTTCCAACCCTGATTACTGTTAGTTAAGTAGCTGTATGAAATAATCAGGGTTGGAACACTTTAAACCTCCATTCGCCCGTGACACTCAGTCCTGCCACCCCCGCCCCCTGTTAGTGCAGGAGTGATTTCCCTGGAATTACACTGCACTCAGGTGGGCATGAGCAAGCAGAGAAACAGGCCTGAGGATATGCCAAAGCAGTGAACCCTGTGTCCAGGACTAGGAGCTGGGATCAGTTAGCATCAGAAGCATGGGTCAAAGGAAGTCAATTCCCTGCAGTTCCAAGGCATTGGCCTTGATGGACCAATGTCCTTTTCCACCTTCCCCTTCTGAGCTGAGCTCCAAAGGGAACCCTTCCCTCTGGGTGTCTCCGGGTTCCACAAAGCAAGATGCCCTCTCTCTCCAGCCGTTCCCGCTGCAGATCCCTTGGCTGGGTGTTCTCCAGCCCTGCCGTTTAACTTTGTGCACGGTACGCAGACTCCAAGTTGTACTGGGCCTATTCCCAGGAACTGCGCTGGAAGAGGAGCACCCAAAATCCAGAAAGGTTTCCCACGCAGCAAAGGACGGTTTGGAAATAGAGCACATGAAGAGCTGGGATTTTAGCCCCATCTCTCCCTGGGTGGCCATGGGCAAGTCATTCCACCTGGTGCCACCATCATAAAATGGAGAGGACACTGTTTTCCTAGCCCATGAGGGGGTTATGAGAATTAATGAATATCAGTGAGGTGCCTTGAGATCCTCTGATGGGAGACACCAGGAAAGACGGTATTTGCTCAATGTATAACAGACCAGATTCTCCAGGCAGTTTCTAGAGTGTTTTGTCCCCCAGCAATAAGAAGACTTGCTTCCCCTGACTCAAAGTTGGGTTGCGTTAGCGCCACCCCATCCCAACATCCCCCTGGGCTAAAGCTCCTTTACTGACTCACCACCCAGAACATAAATGGTAGGCGAGCGTTGGAAGCCGGGTTCGGTCCGAGATGTTCTTTGGCCCACAATTCTGAAGAAAGCCAATGAAAAGAGGGTGATTAATCCTCCCCGCTCCAAGGCCCAGCGCCGGGTTTTATTAAAGGCAGCATCCATTGCCCAAGTTTACCGTTAGAGGTTGTGCAGGGAAAGGTGGGAACTGGGCTGGCCAGGCTAGGAAAGGGCCTAGGAGGGCTGTCCCGGGGACCAGCCATGTGACGAGAAGGAGTTTGGGGCTCTTGGGGCTCAGGCAGGCTGAGGGGGTGGGGTAAATCTGAACCTGGTGGAGATGTGAAGCTGGCGGGTCTCCCTAGCCCTTCCCTGCTCCCTGGAGAGGGCACCTCTTGACTGCTAATGGCTTTGCTAGTTCCTGTCAGGCATTGACTGCTTTGGGCCTCACTGGATTCTCTCTCGTTTTCTCCTGTTTCCCCCCCGGCTGGATTTAAAGAGATGCTGTAATTGCCAACAAGCAGGAGCAACGGTCGGCTGTTGCCACAAGGGATGCACCGACACCTATCACTACGCATGTGCCATTGACACAGGTAAGGCGTGCTTCGGAGAGGAGGGATTTGGGTCAAGAGGCCGTCAAGGACCTCCGCTTCCTGCTCCCCTAGGCCCAGGCGCTCCTGGCGATATCCGTGAGTTGCATGCATAAGCGGAGTTATACAGGAGGGAAAAAAGCATCCGGTGTGGCTGGCTCAGACCCCCCTGCAGCGTGTTAATGTTCTGTGGGATTCAGGGGTTGGAAGCAAGGCAGCAGCACATCAGACCCGGTTGTGTGTGTGCCCCCCGGTCTCAGCGTCAGGTAGCTCTGTAAAGAGCCCCTCCCCAGAGGCTGCTGGGAGAAGCGGGTTCAGAAAGGCAGGGTGCCCCGTTCTCCTTGCAGCGTTCCTGGGAAGCTGTTGAGCTGGCCAAGGTTGTGCGTAGCTCCAGCCCCCAGCACAGCTTTGTTCCTGGACTGTCAGCCGTAGGAAATCCCCCTGGCCCCCTCCGCGAGCTGCCAGCACTGGTCCCAGGTGCCAGGGAGGGGACAGTTCGGGGTGGGGTGGGACTGGTTCCACTGGGTGAGGTCTCGCCAGGCTCCACACGCCGGACAGCCCGCTTCAGACATGAGTTTGGCAAGTCTCAGCTCGGTCTGCAAGCAGGAAGTTGGTGTGTTTCGGCCAGAGAGCCCCAGAGGCAGTGGCGGAACTGGGGGGCGGCTGGCGGAGCAAAGCAGGGCTAAGAATTTGAGCTGAACCAAGCCGGGTCCCAAGGCTTTAAACACAGGCTGGGGGTGTGGGCTGAGGCAGAGTTGGGTGGGTGCCACAGGTCGAGGGAGGTGTCCTGGGCCAGCCTGGGGGGGGGCCTTGCACAGCCTCTGCCATCACGTGGGTGGGGGGAGATTCCAGCCCCTCCCTCGCTCCCACGCCCGGCAGGGGGATCCAGCGTAAGCCGGGCTTCCCATCAGCCAGGAATGGCCCCTCTGGCCTGCTAGAGGAGGAGCCATTATGGACGCTAGAGTGAGTCTCATTCAGCCGTCTCTGCTGGCGGGACAATGCCTCTGACAAAGGGGCCGGGGGTGAAAGGAGAAATCAGCAGGGGCGGATAGAGGGCTGCAGAGCTCCAGTCCCCCTCCCCCAGCCCAGAGCACTCAGCCTGCGGGTTACTGGCAGGTGGAGGTGCGTGGTTGGCAGGGAGGGAGTCACGCAGCACCCTCTAACCTAGGGCTCTCCTTCCTGTTTGCAGGTTGCTTATTAACTGAAGAGAACTTCTCTCTGAAATGTCCCAAACATAAGGTGAGTCCAGAACCCTCTTCCCCACCCCAATCTCCTGGCTTCCCTGCAACATTCCCCTCCACAGCCCAGGCCCTGGAAGCCATCATGATCTTTATCGGGAGGGCTCCATAGAAGGGAAAAGCCTGGCTGGGGCTACGCAAGATGTAAGAAATGGCTCTTCACTCAGGGCAGACAACGTCAGCCCCCCATTGCCAGCCCTCAGAGCAGGAATCAAACCCAGCCCGCATGAGCTCTGCCTCACGGGCCAGACGAATGGCCCCTCCACCCTGACCACCACCCCACCTTTGCACCCGCTGGCCCCGTCGCCTTCCTCTGCTGCCCCCAAAAGGACAGCTCCCCTCTTCAGCTTGTTTACACAGCCTGCTCTGTTGGCCTCTGCCTCTGGCAACTCATCCCAGATGCCAGTTTCCCTCCGGGGGAAACGCACCCCTTGATTTCCCTTCCTGCTCCCCGACCGACCCACCTCTAGATTCCTGCTCCCCCGTCTCTGGCCAGGGGAAGCAGCCAGGGAACAACATGAGGCTGAAGTGGGAGAGTTGGAGGGGAAGTGGGGAGGAGGGCTTGTTTCTCCTACTGGTCCCGCCACCTCCCATAGCAACAGGAGACGGGTGAGGACTAAAGGACTTAGTCTTCCCTCAGTAACTCATTTCCAAACGCTGACCAGGGGCCTGATAATTTAATCAGCGCTAAAAGCACTTCCTGCCATTCTCCTTCCCCAGCTACGGCATGTGCACCTCATTACGGATCAGAGGGGAAGTCAGCTCTCCACAGACTCCGTGCAGACTGGCAACCTTCCCACAGGCTGGGGGTGGGTGTTTGGATGGGGCACTCTGGCCGGGCCCAGCTGCCATTGGTAACCGACTCGGGACAAGATGCTTTCTTCCCACTCATCAGGCCAGCTGGGCTGACTTGCCCAAAGAGCAGGGTCTTAGCTGCTGGTGTGTCTTGCGGATGCCCAGGGAAGCCAGGGGCTCTGGGCCAAGGGGGATATGCACAGGCTCCCGCGGCAGATTTGGTAAGCCCAAGCTGCACAGTGTAGAACTGAGACGGGAGGCCGCGCAGGGTGGTTCCTCTGGGACAGGACAGATGGAGAAGAAGACACCTGCCCCTGCTCCAGAAGGTCAGGACAGTGGTGGAGGGAACGCATGTGTTCTTTTCTCAGGAAAACTGGGAAGAAGAGAGGAGATGGCGGAGGGTGGGATTCCTGCTGACCATTGGCCAGCGTGGTGCTGAGTCCAAAGGACCGGGCCAGAGGAGGGCAGGTTGCTGAGGATGAGTATGCTGCCCTCCGCTGGTGGCTCTTCTCTCCAGGCTGCGAGCTTGCAGCCTTTATTCTCCCTGTGCCTGGCGCAGGTGAGCAGGGCCAGCTGCAGGGTCAACCCAGTGAGGTCTCCTGCTGTTAGCAACCACCCCTGGCTGCCGCAAGCCCCCTGTTCCCTGCTCACTGGCATTCCCACGAAAGCCAGGCCTAGAATCCGGTGCCCCAGCCATTCCCACTCCCTCTTGGAGGAGCTGGGCCCCCAGAGCAGAGCGTTCACCCTTTCGCTGCCAGTCCATTAACCCGTTTGGCCTCTTTTGCAGAAGCAGCCGTTATAATCCATGTGCCAGGAAGCCGCCCCTCCGCCAAGCCCAGATCTCCACACAGGCTCCTTGGGGCTCGTCTCCACAGCGACAAGATCCCACAGGGAAAGGCAAGCGCAAAAGTGGAGAACGGACCCGTCTGTGTCCATTCCCCCGTGCAATAGTGCTCACCTGGGCTGGGGGAGTGCCCAGAATCCAGGCCAGGTGCGAAGCCAGTTCCAGGCTCTACTGCTTCCCTTCCGCTCCTCCCCACCACCGTACCCCGAGCCATTCCGGATGGGCACGGAGATCCAGCTCCAGGGTCTTCTTGGAACTCTATGCGAGCCATTCCAGGTGGGCACATAAAAGCAGTTCCACGTTTTTTCCTCCTTCCCCCTCTGAACTCTACCCGGAGCCAGTGGGCAAAGAAATCCAGTTCCAGGTTTTTCCTCCTCTCCCCTTTAGGACCTGTAACTGACACTGATAGTAACATCTTTCACCTGGGACAAGGCCCCAGGTAAATCCAGGCGTGGTGCATTTTCCGCACTCCCCTTGACGTGGAATCCAGGTGCGCCTGCTGCATTGGGACCTCCGAGCCCTTGACCAGAGAACGAGGAAGGCGCGTGGATGATGGCTTCTGCGACCCGGTCCCAAACGATGCAAATAACAAAACCCACATGGCAAACACAGACTTATCTTTCAGAAACTACATTAGCTGCACAGGGGTGGGCTGGGGGAGGGGCGGGGGGGGAGGGATACTGTGTAAAGGGTTTCTGACGATGTTGTCTTACGCTGGAACAGCTGGACTACGAGAGCTTTCCAGTCCTCCATATCTCACTCTGATCTGATCTGAGATGTTGCCTTCAGCAAACCTCATGGTGTCTGTCTGTATATATGTGCTCGACATGAGAAAAAAAAATGGCCTGATGTTTGAAACAACACTTTGCTCTTTTGGTTTGGTTTTTCATTTGCAGTCCCCTGGTCCCCTGCCTCGGAGCCTGGCTGGCGCATGGGCAGGTGGGGGGGTGACTGGCAGAGGCTGCTGTGGGGAACGCTGGAGATGGAAACTGGTGCGTGCATGGGGAGGAGGAAACTCAGCTACAACCTGCCCTTCTTGGGGGGGTTCCTCTTAGCTGCCTAAAGCCAGGCACTAAGTGTCTGGGGGGGAAGGGAGTCTGGTTCATTAGGAGAGTGATCTCAGACCCACCTCCGCCTTGTCTCAGGGGGCGTCAGCTCCTTCCCGCTGCCCCCATGCCCATTCCTTGTACTGGACAATGTCTAGCTATTTCCCTGGCTGCCAGCGCAGCGTCTCCCTCCTCGCAGCGGTTTGCTAGCTAGCTCTGCCCAGCCATTGCTCCCCTCGGACAGGACATGGCCATGGTGTGTGCTCTTCTGGGGGCAGCTGCTCAGCCAGGGAGAGACAAGCAATATTTATCTGTGCACCCAGTCTGGGCCCCGCCCCAGCGGTCTTCCCTCCGTACTCACAGCCACCGGCTACTGCTGTGCCAGACGAGTCCTCATCTCTCCCCACCGCCACACGTGTTGGTGATCTTTGATGGCTACCCGTCTGCCGTTGCCTGGGTAGAGAACAGTGCGTCGTCGTCAGAATCAGAGACCGCAGGGACCAAGGCGCCTTGTGGCAGCTGGAGTCTAAGGAGCAGATATGGATGTTGGCATTAGCCCCATTCACCCCACCGGGCATGGGTTTGTCAGATCTCATCCTCTGGCCTGGCTCCATACGCACCTGAGAGGCCACCTACACCCACCCAGCGCTCTGCCCTCTGTCGCACCTGGTCCCATCTCTAGTGTGCTGAAAACCAGACTTCCTGGCCACTGAGAACCACCGGCCTGCTTCACACCAGTAAGAGCAGTAGTTCCCCGCCAGCTATCAGCCTTCTGGGGCCACTCAACAGCCGCCCCCTGTGCCCCAGCACCAGCGGGAGTTCAGGTGGGCAAATGGCGCTAGCTCACCGTACACTGGTGAGCTGTCACAGCCCCCACCTGCCGCAGACAATTCAGTCGCTGAGCCCTGATAGCCAGGGCCGGCCCGAACAAGTGCTAGCAGGTTTGAAAGCCTGCACTTAGAAAAGATCCCGTGACAGGAGAGGAGCTGGAAGTGTGTGGCTGCGGTGGGTGACCTCTAAGGGAGCTGGATGACGCTGGAGGTAGTTCTAGCTTTAATAAAAAGACCAGGTGCAATGCAGTGAGTTCTGAGCTGCCACATGCCCCCGCAGGCCACCTTCCAACACCCATCCTTAGCATCACCCTCCGTAGGAGCAGCCAGAGCCGTACGAGCCCCCTTCCCCGCTGCGCACACGCTCCACCGCATTCAACTGGCACACGAGTGCCCCGTGTTTTGGTTCCCCACATTGCTGATTGCAGAGAGGCTTGTGTAACCGGGACGTGGCCCCCTTTCCCTCTTAGCTGTCATTCCATGATGGCACAGCCTGGTCTTTGGGCTGGCAGATGCCCTCTCTGGAGGAATGCCGCCTCCATCACAGAGGCTGGAGGTTTAGCTGACACCAGTGAAATTGCACTTGGCTCTGGTTTACGTCTCTGCTGAATATCCTGGATCTGCTTTGGGAAACCCCCACTGCTCACATAGGCCCTGTTTAAAGGGGCCAGGTGAACTAGCCAAGGTAGTTTGGTTTGTATTCGTCCGAGTGTGTTGGATGGCATAATTACTGAAGATCTTCCATGCTGACATGCCAGAAAGAATGAGCCCAGCTGACAATGAATATATGTGTGCGTGTGTATTTATATACACGCAAACATGGAAAATATTTAGATCACACTTGGATTGCAATCGCACAGGGTTGGGCTGTGAGCAACACCCTCCCTCAAAAGCCCGATTAGTTTACGGTGCATTGCTCCGGTCAGAGACCCTGTCCGCTCCCCCCCCACCTCTGCCAATGTCACAGCTGAGCCGAGCCAATTCTCCATTGTAACCTGTCTGTTGGTAGTAGTCTGCGCGTGTCACGACCACCCCGCTTCGCTAGCCAGTTCCCCCACCGTCACCTCGCCCTCAATGTTTGCTGGCCATGAAATGTCTGTTGTTTCAGAAGCTTGCCTTGGACCACAGGGGGAGAAAACTCTGGGTCCTTGGCACCGTTGCCTGAAATCCTGGCTATTTTTAGTGGCATCTTGTACATATGACTGTAAAATGGTAAAATGGTGTGTATTATATCTTGCCTCATTATATAGTGTATATATATGTATACATATACATATATATAATATATATGAAGACTGTAAATGTTAAGACTAGTGTACTTAGTATATTGCTTCACACTGAAGATTGTGTGTAACAAGCTGTTTCTAAAAGATGTTTATTTTCCTTAAGAGTAAAAAACAGGTCATTGCATTCAGAACGTCAATAAAGATACAACACTTGTTTTGGAAGTAGCTGGATGTCTTGTGGTAGTCCTGTGTTTCTCCCGCCAACTCCCCCCAGCAGCAGCTGAGGAAGAGAACAAAGGTTGCAACAATGATTTCACCCTGGCCCTTTTGGCGCCAGACATGGTTCTCGCTGCCCTCATACCTCAGCTGACAATATTTGTTCTTAGCAAGGCCCCCCCCCCGCCGGGGGGGCCCCCCCCCCCACCTCTGGCTAATACGACTGAATGGAGTTCTGGGCTGTCCCTGCTAGTTCTTATCTGCCCCCCTTAGCCCCTCCATGGGTCAGCGAGGCTGATAAATGCCCTCTATGCTGCAGCATGGAGCTAGACCGAATGGCCAGTCAGCAGGGGCTGCATCTCGCTCGCCCCTGCAGTTGGCACAATGCCCCTCCCCACGCAGGTGGTGGCCCCAGCTGTTAGCGGGGAGCATTGGGTGCTGGGCCAAGATGGGCAGCCTCATAGATGGCTACTGCCTGGTGGTGGGTGTTTTACTAGCATCCACAAACGCAGCCCTGTGCCCGGCCTGCCCATGTTATAACCCCCCATCCCCCCACTGGCTCCCCTTGTTTTAGCTAACGCTGCCAGCCACGTTAGTGCATCCCTGGGCCGGCCATGGTGCCCCGTGGAGACCCTCCACACAGCCCCTCTGCCACCTGCCGCTATGAACTCAGCGCTGGACCAATGGCTGGAGGGGAGCAGCCTTTAATACCGTCTCCAGCCATTCACACACGGGGCACTGCCCTGACCAGCAGCAGCTGATAGCGGGGGGGCCACCATCACAGCCTGGGCGCATGTGCCCCACGCTGACCCCTCCTAGTGGGATGCCCATGGGGGCGGGCTGCAGCCCCCAGTAGGGCCAGATGCTGCTCTGGGGCTGCTGCCCTGGGGGACGGGGTGAGCGAAGGCTAAGCCAGTGAGGTCCCAGGGCCAGTACAACGCCCAGCTGCCTGTCTGGGGGGGGGGGGGGGGGCCCTTTAGTTGGGGGGTATCCAGCCAGGCAGAAAGGGGGGGCCTGGCTCCCTGTCCCCCACTTGTGCTGCTACGAGGGTGCCGACGCCAATACCCCAGGGGCAGCGGGAATGCTGCCGCACAGCCGGGGCAGGGCCAGACAGAGGTGCCCAGTGGCAGGCTGGGTGGGAGACATAATTGGGGTGGGGCGCTCTGTGCCACACTGGGGGCACGGGCCGCAGAATTGGGGGGGGGGTGGCCGAGGAGCCCCTTTGCACACGGCACTGACGCAGGCCGACTGTACAGCCGTGCCAGCCAGCATCACGCCCCGCCCAAACCCCAACCCGGCTGACGCTTGGGCCTGTGCCGCATAACCCCCCCTTGGCACCCCGCCCACTAGCTGGGTGCTGGCAGCCTGGGCAGCTGCCTGCCACCATGTCCCGAGGGTCTTGGGTGCAGAGTGAGGGCCCTCCTGGCACCCCACAGCCCGGTACCCAGCTTCCCGCTGGGGTAGTGGCCGGGCATCCCTGGCCCAGTCCCTGCCTGCTAAGGGGGCTGGCCCAGCTCTGGGGTGCTGGGCCATCCTAGGGGCTTGCGGTGCTGAGCCAACCTTGCTTCAATTGCTTCTGCTGGGCGCACCAAGGAGGCCATTTTAGCGGCATCCCCAAACCTGGCCTTGGCCATGCCTGCCCCAAAGAGCTCACACAAGGGGACTGCCCTGTTCCCCCAGCATCTTCTGAGACCCCTGGGCATTCCCCGCAGCGTGGCTGTGGCTGGCAGTCTCCGCACCAAGGGGATCTGGGTCCAGCCCCGCTGGTGGGCACGTGACGCTTGGCCATGGGGTTGCGGGGGGGGGAGAAAACTTCCCTGTGGGGACCAGGTTAGCTCACCATGAATGAGGCTGAGACTCAGAGGTGGCGTTGGGGTGCCCACCCCCCCGACCCCCCAATCCCTGATGGCAGCTGGGGGAGTGGAGAGGGCCAGCTTCCTCTCTTCACCCCCTCCCTTGCCTGCTGAAGGGGTGCAAGAAAGCCCCCCAGTCCTCCTGCCCTGGGTCACAGCCCATGTTTCCCCTCTTCATCCACCCAGCTGGAGGCAGGCAGCAGCCTCCTCCCAGCACCACGGTCCTGTTCTTGGCATGGCGTCTTCTGGCCCCAGGCCTGGCCCCGCCTGCTGGTTGCTGGCTGTACCCCAGGCCAGCAGCACCTAAGGGGCCACTCTGCTCCTGGGGTGGCCCCGGTACCTCTGAGCTGAGGCCGCCCCCCCCACCCAACAGGGAGGTTGCCATGCCTTCCCCAGCTCCCAGCCCCCTCGTGCGTGTCACACGCAGCCGTGAATAGTCCAGCCACACTCGTGACCCAGCACCATCCCTCCTGCTCATAGCTTGGGAAACTGAGGCCCAGTGGGGGGAATGACGCTGGTGTGGGATGGGGACCGGGAACGGTCTGTGCTCTGGGGGCACGTGACAGTCCAAGGGGTCGGCCTGTGTTCAGCTAAACTTGGGGGCAGAGATGGAGTCGCTCAATTTCTGCAGCAACAGGAACCATGTTGGCAACGCTGGCTGCTCCAGCCCGCCAGGTGCTTGGGGGGATTTCCATGGCAACGTGGAAAGGCCAGATGACCTGTTGCCCAGCTCCAGCTGGAACAGGCCCCAGCATAGCTACAGCCCTGAGCGGGGCTTTCTGCTGGCTCCATGCTCCCATCCCTGCCCCTCCACAGAGGGGCCATGCCCCAAGCTGCACCACCGGGCAATGGGGAGGGGGTGGCGAAGCAGGATAGCAGCAGCAGCTGGGCCTGCTCCTCTTTTATTGCACGCTCTGCAGCAGCTGGGCTGGAACCCGTTGTGGTGAGCCGGGTGTGAGCTCACGCCCATCCCAGGTTGCAGTGTAGGGTACAGTCCCCCCAAATCCAGCACAGGCGTGGCTATAAATAATCAGCTTTAATCATCTGTACGAAACTGCAGCTAGGAAAATAACCTTTAAAAAGGAAAGGCGCGCGGGGAAGTAACGCCGGGGCAAGCTATCATGCTGTGAGCCCTGGGGCACAGCCAACCCCATGATGTTCCTGCAATGCACCGCTCCTGCACCCTGCCCATGGGCTGGGGGCACCATCCGTGCCTCCCACCTCAGGCCAGAGCAACCCCCCCACCCCTAACACTGCGAGCCCTCTGCAAACACAAACACAGTGCAGGCCGGCCTTGAGGCCGGATGCCGTCCCGAGAGGCTGACTCAGCCCTCCGATCGTCCTGCCCTCTTCTCTTTCCCTGAAGTCGGCGGAGCTGATGCCAGCACTGTGCACGGCGGGGATAGGAGCTGCAGCTGCTGATGTGGGGAGTCAGAAGCTGTCCCCTGCGGGGCTCGCGGGCATCTAGCGGAACAGCTCGCCTGGAGGCGAGCGCGAAGGGGGAGAAATGGACCAATACTGAAATACTGAGTCAGTGCCACTAGAGGTCCCCAGTGCTCATCCCTAGCGGTGCAGGGCCGGGGGCCAGGGGGGCACACTGGACGGGAGGGCACATCAGCACTTCCTGGGGAGAGGCCGGAGGCTCCATGGGCCCAGCCGTCAGCGCCCACGGCCTGTCAAACCATAAGGGCGAAGGGACCCAGCTGCATCCAAACACCAACAACCCCAAGGACCAGGCTCGGCCGCCTGCAAAAAGCCTGGCCCAGCGTGCCCCACACATGCTGGGGGAATAGAGACATTGCTGAGAGCTGGGTCCCTGCACACAGGTGTGGTGAGGTCCAGCCTAGCCAGCGGCTTGGGAGTGAGGACGCCCCCTGGCCAGCGAATGCCCCATGCCCGCCTCCACCTTTATGCTCAGCCTCACCGTTAGCACCCCTCTGCCCCATGACGTCTCTGCTCCCCACCCGCAGTGTCAGCCTGTAACACCCCTCCACAGCCAGCACCGCCCTGGGTATTACACCCATGGGGAAACTGAGGCACGCAGGGGTGATTTTCCCAGGGTCAGAGACTAGAACCCTGCAGGCGGTACTGACTAACACTCCTGTCCATTAGGCATGGAGACACGTTGCCGTGACGACACAGCAGCCCTGGCTCAGCTGTTATTCCTTGGTCGGTCCACGGCTCTCCAGCCATGGTGCTATCCAGTGGTGACTGTGGTACCGCTGCCCAATTTGATGATCATCTGCTGGCAGTCATGGAGCGTCCGTTTGTCGCCCAGCTTCTCCAGGGTGCGGGCGGCCTCGGCCAACATGCCCACGCGCTGGCCTGGTGCGGAGAGGAAGCTGGGCGGGAGGTAGCAGCATGCCAGAAGCAGGGCCTCGGCATGCTCCCGCGGCCTGGGGTGGCTCTCTGGCTCACTGGCTGCAAGAGCAAACACAGGACTCAGCACAGACAGAGGAGTCTCCGGGGAGGGCCTGGGGTATGCAGGATTGGCCCAGGCCCATTGCACAGAAGGGACAGGGAGAGACATCGGGCCCAGGCTGACAACAGCCACTCTGGTGCTAGCCCTGCCAGCCACCCCCCAGAGATCTTAGTGACCCCTACACCAGACTGGCCCCGGGCCAGCCCCCACAGCCCCGTACCAAGCAGGCTGCAGAGCTGCTGTAGGCAGGGTGTGTTTGCATCACGCTGCTCTAGCACAGCCCTCAGCCCGGCCCCACAGCGGGCACTGGGTGGCAGTCGCACGGGGGAGGCCTGGGATAAACAGGGCCACGGAAGAGGCGCCCTTCTCCGGGCACTGGAGCAGGAACGTGGCACGTGCCGCTGTCGCCACCAACCTAGCGGAGTCGCCATCCCCCACACTGGGGCGGGAGGGGGGATATAAGACAATCTGGGCCCCCTTCCCCTGCTGCTGCCCTCAGTTTACCTGAACCCTCACCTTCTTTGCTGCTCTGAGCTCCCCTCCTGCGCAGGCTGCGATCCAGCAACTGGTGAGTCCGGGTGGGGCTGGCTCTGGCCATCAGTCGGGCAGTGGCTTCATGCAGGAACACCTGGGGAGCAGGTGACAGGAGAGTCAGCCCCAAGCCAGCCCAGCGCAGCCCAGAGGGAGACTCTGGAGCCATCCCCAGCTTCGGGCACCATGCCAGGCATGTCCGCCACAGCATGGAGGGACTGTCAGACTGCCTGGTCTGCTTCCTCTCTAAGAGCTGAACCCCCTGCCCCCACCGCCCTGCCCTGGGGCTCACCCGGTGCATGGCCGGCCGGAAGGTCTGGGCCAGGCGCCTCAGGCTGCCCAGATCCTGCTGGAAGCCCCGCAGCTCCTGGGCCGTGGCCTGGTAAACACAGCCCAACTGCTGGCTCACGTTCATCTGCTGCTGCCACAGGTGGGTGCGGGTCACCAGCAGCAGGTGGCACAGGAGGAGCTGAACCGCCTGGAAGGGAGAGGGAGCACGAGTGAGGGAGGTGGACAGACAGACATGATGGGGGGACAGAACCTGCAAAGATCAGGGCTGGGCTTTCCCCTCCCTCCCACCATGGAGCAGTGTGTGTCCCGTCTGGCAGGTCCCTGGGTTGCTATGGCGCTGCCCCGCTGACGGCTTGGAGATCGTCTTCCCAGGACCTGCTGGGGCCGGGCAGCAGCCCTCTCTAGCGCCCATTGGAGGCACCGCTGCCCGGGCCCCTTCCTGCAGGCTGGCGCTGGGTGCTGGAAGGAGCCGTGTCTGGGCTGCACTGCAGGGGCATCGCACACCCGTTCAGATACATGCAATGCAACTACAATGCACCCCAGCTGCGGCCAGCGTGCGGCGCCCCTCCAGCGCCCGTCCCTGCCGAGCCGCAGGCCCCCGGGGGACGTCTGGCCGCGCTGGTGAGACGGTTCCGCTGCGTACAGCACCCTAGGCTGCTTCCTGGAGTGCTGCGCCCCTGGTGCGTGCTAAGGGAGAGTTTGGTTAGATGGCTGTGGGGACACACAGCTGCCCACCCACCCGCCCGCCCACCAGCCCTCTGCCGGGGCCCAGAGACTCACCTTGTCAAGGGTGCTGGCAGCGGGCGAGCTGAGACCCAGGCTGTCATGCAGGTGGCCGCTGGCTTTCTCGCACTGGCCCAGGCTGGCCTGACTGCTGTCCTGCTTCCCCAGCACAGCCCACACGGCCTTGAAGGAGTGCAGCACTGCGCGGGGGAGGGGCTTCCTACACGCGCAGAGGGGGAGAGGTTCATTGTGGTGCCCCCGACACCGAGGGGCAGACACCTGCTCCACCCCCAAAGCTGGCTGCTGGGGGCAAGGGCTGGAGATCACGTGATTGCAATACTGTGTCACCCCCCCCGCCCCAATGCGCTTCCTCGGCAGAGCTCAGCGCCGGAGCCTCCCCATCCCCGCAGACACTCACTCCGACATCTGCCGGGTCCTAGGCATGGTCTCTACCAGCGGGTACAGCCGCTCAGCTGCTTCGTCGTCCCCCTGCAGCCAGTGAATGGCCACGGCCACGACGGACGCCCACCACTTGGCCAGGGGGTCGGTGCCTGCGTGGGGGGAGACATGGGACCGATGGCGTCAGCCAGCAGATCATGGCGAGGGGCGGGCGCTCTAGCCGACCCCAATCACAGACAGACCCCAGACAGCCCCACCCGCTGATCCCCTCCCACGCTGGGAAAACAGCACACCCCCACCATGGTTCCCCTGCCAGTGATTTTCAGGCCCCCTGGCATCACTCTGCCCATCTCGGCCCTGCCTCTTAGCGCCGACCTCCCCGAGATGTGCCAGGCTCTGGGTTTAACTCATGGCTCTTCCCCCTTTCACCCCCCAGACAGCAGCAGCCTCACCTGTGCCTGCACCCACGCTGGAGCTGATGGAGAGGGTGCAGCTGGGGGTGCCAGCAGCGTCCGAGCATCCATTCAGCAGCTGCAAGTACTCAAGGGCATTGGAGAACTCCCTGGGCCGACAGAGAGAGGTGCTGTCAGGGACGGCTGATGAGGGGAGGCACTGGCTCACCCCAGGAGGATGGGGGAGGCCAGAGCTGTGGTGCTCAGGGCCATGCCGGCGGCGCAGACCCGTTGGTGGAAGGGGTCACTCGGTCCCTGCAGGCTGCTGCAGGCCGGGAGGAAGCCAAGAGCTGGCAAGCCGGGTGCTCCCCCCACCCTGAGTCCTTGGCTGGTACTCACCCTTCTCCGTGGGCAGCGGGCGGGCTGGGTTCTGGCATGGCCACGCAACACAGGGCCTTTTCCAGCAGGTATTCACGGAACAGCTGGGAGACCTGAGCCAGGGGGTCCACTGGCCCCGTGAGAAGCACCAGGAGAGGTCTGTTAGCTGGGTCGGGAGCTGTACGGCGCCCAGGGCTGGGGGGGAACCCCACATCCAGCACCCCCAAATAACACTGGGACCCCCATGCCTGGAGCATCCCAGGCAGTGCAACATCAGTAAGGGACCGGGCAGGCCAGGCATGGGCTCACCGTCGGGTGAATGACAGCGGCCCATCTCTCTGGAGACCACAGGGTGAGCAGCATCAGCAGAGCCGCAGGGCGGGGGGGCTGCAGGTTGGGACTGAGGGGCATCGGCAGAGCGGAGTACTGGGGGCGTGGGCACAGCCCAGCCTGCCTCTCACCAGGAACACCCATCCCCAGCGCGGTGCAGGGCGAGGGGGCGTACCTGGGTTGCTGGTGCAGGTGTAGATACTGTCTCTCGGGGTGCCCTTCACAGACCAGTCTCCGTCGACAAAGAAGCGGTGGCCCACTGGGTGGCAGAGCCACCGCATAGCTGGAGGCACGGTGCCGCTGTGTGCCAGGGACACCTGCCGGGCACTGCACAGGAAGGGGCGCTGTGGGGGTGGAGACACGGGTCAGAGATGGGGCTGAGCACGGGGGCGGCCATGCAGGGTGGCACCGTCTGCGCAGAGATGCAGGGCCACCTCCAGGCGCTGGATGGAGGCAGCAGGGCGTTGCAAGACCAAGCTGTATGAGCCCAGTGGGGAGACGGGGCTGGAGGGGTCCCTGTGGGGTGCCAGGTCTGAGCAAGGCAGCCCCAAGCAATAGGGGGGCGCTGCCCACAGCAGGGGGAGAGGTGTTATCTGCGCTCTGGGAGGGCAGGGCAGGGAGGAGTCCCGTCTCCCCCGAGCCAAGCCCCGGCGAGTTGTTCTCACCGCCAGGAAGTGGATGCTGCGGTGAAGGCTGGTCTTCACGCGAAGAGCCGCAGCCACGTAGATCTCGGCGAGCGTTGCCACGGAGATGGTGTCGCCAGCGCATTCGGCCAGGTTGACAGCGCACAGCGCCATGTTGATGCCGGAGAGGTGGCCCCCGACGCACTTCCCTGGGAGCGAGGGGATGGGAACATCAGTCCGGCGCGGGGGGCTCCCGCCTTGCCTGGCCCCTCAGGTGTCCTGGCCCTCTCCTGACCCCGTGTTCAGCCCTAGGAAGGACCCAATCCTCCCTCCAGCCCAGCCCGCCAGGAATCACAGCCCCTACCAGTCATGTGCAGCTGGTGCAGCCTGTGGTAGACCAGGGCAGCGTCGCGGGCACTCTTGCGCACATCAGCCTTCAACTCGCGGTCTCGCCGGAAGCCGCCTGCCCGCCCGGCCAGCCAGCGCCCCACCCAAAGGCGCTGCAGCAGGTGGCGGATGAGGTTCCACATGAGACTGCAGGCCAGGTCGAAGTTGGAGGTGGGAAGCGGGCGGCCCAGGGCCTTCAGGGCCGTCCACAGGTGGTGGGAGGCCTGGGCAAAGTCCCCCTGACAACACAGAGAGGACGCAGGGTGTTAATGCGCTGCCCGCAGGGCGGGGAGTCTCTCCACTAGCATCCGGCCTCTGCCAGAGCAGGGCTTTTCCTGGGAAGGGGAAGGGCAGGTGGGCAGGGAGGGGCTTTGCCTGACGGGAAGGGGCCGTGCCAGGTGGGCAGGGAGGGGCGGGGCTTTGCCTGACGGGAAGGGGGCCGTGCCAGGTGGGCAGGGAGGAGTGGGGTTTGGTTGTTGGGAGCTTGGCACCCCGTGAGGAGGAAGGAAAAGTTGAAGTGGGGCAGACGCACAAGGCTCCAGACTAGGACCCGCCCGGGGGCAAGGGGAGCCCAGGAGCCAGTCAGCCAGCGCTGCTCCTTACCCGGGCCAGGTCCAGGTCAGCCTGCTTGCGGTGTCTCCAGAAGAGGACGGACGGCTCCGAGTGGGGGCGGATGACGGGCTCGCCGTAGATGAAGAGCCGGATGAAGGCTCCCAGCACGACCAGCACGTTGAGCAGCCAGAAGAGGAGGGTCGGCCAGCCAGAGGCCTCATCTGGGCAGAAAGGAGGGAGGGGATGGAGCTGGCGGCACGACACACTCCCGGAGGGCCACACACAACACGCGTGTCTCGCCACCACCGGGCCACGCCTCCCAGTGCCCTGGACACCCCACGGCCCGTCCCCTGCTACCCGCAGGCCTGGCCCATCACCCTGCTCCAGTACTAAATCTCCTGCCAGGTGGCTGGCTCTGCATTGATCCCAGCACTTACCCACGGAATCTGGCTCCCCCATTATGCTCCTGCCGGGGCCAGAGGAGCCCCCGATCTCTGCGGCACCCTCAGAGCTGGCACCCCGCAGCAGAGAGGCCAGGGGGTTGAAGGAGAGGCAGAGGAAGACAAAGGCACAGAGCGCCATGCGTGAGCGATCCAGCATGCCTAGCCTGCCAGCTGCCAGCAGCTGCTTCTTCTCCTGCAAGCCAAGCACAGAGGGGGGTGTGAGTCCTTGCTCCAGACAGAGGGTCTGGTCCAGCTGAGCTGGAGGTGCTGCATGTGGGGAGTGCACCATGCTGGATGGGGTGCAGGGGCCAGGTTGGTTAGGGGGTGAACAGATCCGCGTTACTGGGCCTGTCATCAATGCGGATCTGTGGAGCAGTTTGAGCTCAGCACGGATAGCCAGGACTCTTTTCCCAACTCTGCACCCAACTTGCTTGGCTGGGTCTGTGCCTCAGTTTCCCCTCTGGAGCGGGCTGCCCTTTCCCCACCTCCCCAGGGGAATGGAGGACGTGCAGAGCCACGAAAGTGAAAGACACATAGCATTGTGACTGGGGCCACGGAGCCAGAACAGTCTGCGTTGCACAGATCTGCCACCACCCCCTCCGCAGGGCAAACTGAGACGGGCCTGCCCCTGGGACTGGACAGCGCTTGGGAGTCCTCACAGAGCACACTGCCAGCTGGGTAATGAGCCAGGCCCAGGGACCGCAGCGTGGCTAGGGCTCACCCCTGAGTCAGGTGTTTGAACCCACTGGCCCTTGATCCACACGGGCACCTGCCAGCCCAGCGCCCCCTGCCCCACGGGACCTTGGTCTCCTCGAACAGCGGGCTATCAGGCTCCGAATCGCTGCTGCTGCCTCCGCTGAGCGAGAGGGGGCTGCTGTGGGAGGGGGAGCCCACATCCGAGGGGGGAGGCGTCAGCATGTCCATCATTTCTGGCTTGATCTCCTCCATGGGCGCGTCTGTCTTCCCGCCACACGTGGCCACCAGCTCCTTCAGGGACTCTGGAAGCAGAGGGGCATGAGGAGGGGCTGCCGTGGCCAGTCCCCCACGGTCACTCCTTTCCCTCCCGCCAGCCAGGGGAGCTGCCAAGCACTCACTGTTCTTCTGGGCGGCCGTCCTGAGCGCCTGGTTCTCCTGCTTCAGCTTGTGGTTGCTCTGGCGCAGGAAGCAGATGTAGTCGATCGCCTTCCTCAGAACGGCCGACTTGTTCAGCTGCCCGAGAGAAGGACGCGGCCATTCAGGCCTGAATGCCAGACGCAGCCAGCCCCAGGGCCGACCCTTAGCAGCGCTGCCCACCCTGTCCCATCAGATGCCATCCCTGGGAGACGGCAAAGGACCCCCTGGGAGCAACAGGCGTCAGAGCTCAGACCGCCAGGCCATGCCCGTGTCATGGCGGCAGGAGCCGAGCAGTGGCCCCTTCCCCCCCAGCTCTGCCGATGCCTCTCAGCCCAGCCTGCACCACCAGCTGCTGAAGGTCTGTACGGACAGCCAGACAGCTTGGCACAGACACCCCTCTGCCACGACAGGAGCCACAGGGGCTGGGATCCACCTCTGCCCGGGTACCTTTGCCTCCGCACCCAACACCAGGTCCTTGAGCTCCGCGATCCTGTCATTGATGGAGGAGCGGTAGCGCTTCTCGATGGCGTTGTGCGCTGTCCGCTTCTCCCCTTTGCTCTGCACAAAGGCCGGCTTCCCGCTGGCTGCCAGCCGGTTAATGGGCAGCTTATCGGCATCCACCACGAAGGGCACCGTGGCCAATATGGTGCCTCCACTCACCAGGGCCTGCAAGACAGCAGGACGTTGGGACCGGCCGGAGCCAGTGGAGAGGGGAAAGGAAAGAGCCCCTCGGCCTACCCACATTCTGCCCCACAGCTCTGCCAGTATGCCTCGCTCTACCCCCACCTTGCTCTTCCAGCCTGCATTCTGCCCCCCACAACCGCTGCTACGCTCCACCCCTGCTCCCCGTGAGCCACTCTGGGGCCAACTCTCGGTCATGTCCAGCTCCGAAATATTCCCTCAGTGCTTGCTGAGACCCACCCAGTGGTTGAGGGGAATCGGGACCCCAGGATCTGTTCCCAGCCTCCCCCCTGACTGGCTCGGACCTTGTGTCTGAGGCCAAGAGGCAGATTCAGCCTGGGGCACGGGTGAGATTCAAACACAGAGATCCCTGAGAGTATCGCCTACCGGGACCTGCAGCGGTGCAGACTGGACGGCCGACGTGGTGGCCAGTGACGTGTGGCTGGAGGTCTTCGCCCCGGAGACGTCCGTCTTCACAGCTGTCAGGAACAGCGAGTGGGACTGCAGCAGGACCTATGAGGCAGGAAGAGGGTTAGTGCTGGATCCACCCCACACACCCAGCTCAGGGGGCAGCAGGGCTTGGCTCTGCAGAGGCCGGTCCATGCTGCAGGCCCCAGCGTACCGGGACTTGCTGGATCTGGGAGGAGACAGGCTGGGTGGTGCCAGTGGGAGCTGTAGCCAGCAGCTGCTGAGGCGGGAGGTTCTGCACTTGAGCCTGGAGGGTGACAGGCTGGAGCTGTGGAAGGGAATGAGGGAGGCTGGGAGGAGGCTGCACAGCCCCACCAGGAGACACCCCTGCAGGCAGAAAGAAGAGTGAGTTAGACACGCCTGCGCCCAGTCCACCTCAACCCTGGGTCCTGCTGCAGCCTGGCAGGCCAAGGGCCCCGCTGTCCTCACTTCAGAGAACATCAGTGACCTATCACATCCGTCGTTCAGCCACGGGACCCACGAATTTATCACACCCTGGAAACCAGCCCACGCCACCCACCCCTTCTGTCTTTCCCCATTGCAGAGACCCCTCCGCACCCACACGCAGGGCCTTGCACTCTTCCTGCTGGCTGCCCCTGCGGCAGTAGAGTTCATAATATTATAGGTCCTACATAAACATTGGTGCTTGTCATGTTTTTTAAAGGAGGGACCAAACACTGCTGATTTGTTTTGTAAATTGACACCTTTAAAGACCCCAAAGGGACATTCCCGCCCAAGTTAGCAAAAAAACAGAAGCCAAAACATTAGGTCTGACTTACTCAACAGCTTCCCTTTCAATTAACCCCCTTTTGCATTCGCAATCGGCCTGCGTGAGGGACAGCATACCCTCCGCAGGCTCTCATGAGTGGCTAGCCCAACGCCAGCGCTGCCCAAGAGACTCTTTCAGGGCCAGTTTGGAGCCCCGTTAGAGACAGTGGGAGCTCCGAGGGATCCGTAACCCCAGATCCGCCAATCCCCAGACTCACCGGTGAAGCCATGCTGACTCTGGTAGCCCATTAAGGACTGTGGGGTGAACTGGCCTTGGGAAGCCGGGACGAAGGTCTGGGCCATCGACACCCCCTGCTGCGACTGAGGCGGAGGCTGGGGCTGACTGGCAGACAGCACCATGGGCTCCTCCTTGATGCCCGACGCCGAGGACAATGGAGACATCGTCAGGCCTGGCCCAGCCATCGCCTGGGGCTGCGGTGAGAAGCTCTGCAGCGGGGCAGGCGCCTGGTACATGCCGACGGGAGCAGAAGGGGGCACTTTGCCGGGCCTCAGGAAGCTGTCGAGGGAACCGGGTGCGGGCGGCAGCCCCACAGGTGTGCTGGCCTCGGGCATCGGGGCGGCGGCAGGTGTGCCAAATGGAGAGTCAAACAGGCCTGGGAACTCATTGTCCTGGGAGCCAATCAGCTGCAGCATGTCTGGAAAACACCCAGCCCAGCCGTGAGAAGGGGACCAGAGCACAGGGCGCACATCTGCGGTCCAGCAGGGAGGAGCATCGCATGGCCTCCCTGCAAGGTGAGGGCCACCCCCAGATCTGTCATTAGGCTGCCAGCAGGGATAGACGCTGCTCTGGATTAAAAAGCCCTGGGAACCAGGCCCATTCCCCCACACTGCCCCACCACCGAGCCTTGGGACTGGCCCTAACTCCACACTGGAGGCTGCTCTCCAAGGCCAGCCATGGGGTTTTATCCTGTGGGCTCCTTTGGGGGCTGGACCCCCCAAATGCATCTCAGTTGGGACACTGCCGCCCAAGGGCCCGGCCACGGCCAGCTGACCAAGGGCCAAAGGCTGCGTCTCACTGCAGCTGCTCGGCTTTCCCATTCACACCCTCCTTGGGATACCGAATGCACATTCCCTCCAGCCCAGGCTGCTCTGCAACGGGCCACTCCTATGCCTCGGCTGGCTGCCGCTGGCCTCCGACACCTTTGCTTTAAAGCTCCCTCCACCCCAGCCTGCCCCCCTGACACCCGCGCTCAGCGACACTGCGCGGGAACAGAAGGCAGCGCTCATCCAGCCGGCTGCCCAAGTCTCTGTGATCAGCTGCCCCCATCCGCGGCATCTGCACTAGGCTCAGGACCGCGGGGGAAATTTTAGGGGGCAAAATGGCAGCCCAGTGCTAAAAGCCCTCAGCCCCATTGGGCCAGAGCAGCCTGCACCCCCCAGGCACAGCGCGCCCGGCTCAGGGAATCAGGCGGGTCCGGTCCCTGGCATGTGATAACTGTATCTGCCAGCAGGGGGTGCCAGAAGACAAGCCACCAAGGAGAGACTCTGGGATACAGTCAAGAAAGGGGGAGACAAGGGACCTGCCATGGGGGGGATCTAAAAAGTCACCCCACTTCTCACAGGGCCCGATCCTGCAACCCTTCCTCATGTGGGATGCTCCCTTGGTTTCACCGGGGGCTGCCCCCAGGAGCAAGAGATGGGCTCGATTCTTTCTCAGGGCGGGAATCGCACGGGGCTGAATGGAAAAAAAACCCAACAAACAGGCGTGCCACCTCCTGGGCTCTTGACAGAGTCCCCTGTGGGGAGGGGCAGGTCCCTGGCCCGGGCTAGAGCAGGGGCTGTGGGGCCCAGTCCTGCACTGGTTGGAGATGGGGAAGGGTTATTATTGCAGCCCATTGAGTCCAGAAAAGCCCATCACCTAGGGGCTGTACAAAGATACCGTGAGAGACAGAGCTATGCTCTCTGGCTCCAAAGATGTAAAAACCCAACGGACAGCACAAGGGGAAGGAGACAAGCAGGGGTACGATCCTGGCCCTGTTGCACAGAGACATCTAAGGGACTTGCCCAGCATCCCAGGGTGTCTATGGCAAAGCAGGGAATTGAACTAGGGTCTCTCGAGCCCCACTCGGGTAGCCATCACCCTCTCTCGCCTGTGGATATGGAAGGAGGTGTCCATCTTTCTGCTACCTACAGCCCAGTCTGCATTTTGCTTCGGGCTTCCAGAGATCAACTGTCCTAAAACACCCAGCCCCTGCCCAGGATCGGGGCCCACGGCGGGAACTCAAGAAGTGACCTGCAGTGTGAGAGGGCCCGCAACCCTCCTGTCCATACCGTCCTGGGGCGCTCAGACGCAGTACCTCCCCAGGATAAACGCTGCCTGTCACAAGCCGCCCTCGGTGCTCACATTCACCTGCCTTGGCAGTGTTTCCCATGGGCCAACACCTTGGCTGGGTGGGTGGGTGCGGGCCTGGGCTCTCCCTCTTCGTTGCTACCATCACCAAGCCCAGCCATCAGGTGAGAAAGGGGTGGAAGGCACAGGGACGGTAGTTTAGCCTCTGGCAGGGGTGCGGGAAATGCACGCTCTGAGCATCCAGGGTGAGTTGCATTCAAGAGTGACATGCTCACCCCAGATCCTGGGAGCCGCCCTTCCTTCCCCATCTAGACAAAGCTGCTCCCCCTCCCCCAGTTTTACAAGCTTGGGGCGGAGAGATGGCCCACGATCACACGTTGAGCCAGTGGCCTATGTAGAACCCAACGCCCAAGGCTTTGTTCTGATTAGCACCAGACATTAACAACACTATATATTCTGCTGCTGCCTTCTCTTACCAAACTGATCCTTCCAGCTCAGCCACCTCGTACCATAGGGATAGGGAAACTAGCACAGTGAGGTTCGAGGCTGAGACTCCAGAGAGCTAGACTCCCAGCCTCCCTCATTGGCTTGGTCTCCTAATTCTAACTCCCCTAAGCAGCTTTGAAAATCTCAGCCTACATTTTCAGCACCGAGGTTGGGAGCTCAGCTCCAGCCACGTGGAGCTGGTTTTCCAGAACTGCTGAGCAAATCCAATTCTAGTTGAAGTTAATGGGAGCTGTGGGGGCTCACCACCTTGGAAAACCAGGCTCCTAAAATTGAATCAGGCAAGTCACCTTAGCTGACGTTTTCAGACTAAGTTCATGCACCATGTCAGCAAAAAGCAGAAGTCCTGGGTCCCCAGCCACTGCTCAGACCCTACATGAGCACCCCCCGCACTGTGAGAACACTGCTCACATCCCCACGCCAAGCAAAAAGGCCGCAGATGCAACCAAGCCGGGTAACACCTGTATCTGCCATGATCACACCTGTACGGCACCAGACAGAACCTCCGTGCAGGTAATAAACGGCTGCACTCTGAGCACATACATCTGCACAGAGCAGCATTATACAATTATAACACAATGCAAAACACACATGGCTAGGAAGCACCTTGTCGTCCTGGCACAGTTCAGGGGCCTTGCATGGAGGATTTCCAGACAGTCACAGAAGAGTGGGCGGGCAGCCAGCTCCCCCGCCCACTCCCAAACACAGCACTGTGCATATTTATTCCGCTTTACAGGGAGCCTGTGACTGTCCTTTTCCAAAAGGGGTGAAAATAGAGGTCTCCAGGAACGACCTCGTAGGCTGTTACCCAGCGGATGTATGGGCAGAGGAGGGCATGGATTGGGGGCTGCTGGGTGACACAGTTTGAGAGACAGCGGGAAAGTGCTGGACCCAGGCTAAATACAAAAGCCTGCAGCAGGGGAAAGTGAGAGTGAGCGGATCCCACAGGAGGCAGGCCTGTTAGAGGTTAGCTCTCCGTCCCCAGCGCAGACTCAAACTCAGCCGCTTGCAGCATTGCCCGATTCCCCCAGCACAGCTCTCAAACAACGGGGCCAGGCTCTGCCAGACTCTACTCCCCCGGCTCTGGAGCTGTGCCTGAATCGCTGGGCTCAGCGCGTGACCCACGCAACGTTGGGGTCCCCAGCTACCCGGTTCCCCCAGGATCCTGTCCTGCCAGGGTAGCATTTGAGGAAATCAAGGCAGAGAGCTTTCAGCCCTCCCCTCCCCAAACACAGGTGACCCTTGCCTGCTGTGAGGGAGGGGACACGCTCGCCCACATGTCCTGCCTCAGTCTACCCACAAGGCGACGTGCACATCTGGGTAGGGGGAGCAAGCTGCACATCTGGACGTCAACATGCTACAAAAAGGCAGTGTGTGCACCGGGGGGAAGATACCTTCGAAAGTGCACTCCATCCCAGCCGCGGCACAGGACAGGCCAGGCGCCCGCCGGGCCCAGAGAAGAGGGGCAGAGTCTGGGCAGTGGGGTGCCAGGTGGTTATTTCAAACCCAAGAGCCTCGTGCCCGCCCCGTCCCGCCTCCCCAGCCGCGTCCCGCCTCCCCAGCCGTTGGGGAAGGCGCAGGGCTGGAATTATGAATCAGGGCTCTTGCATGAGGTGATTCCTCTCCACCAATCCGTGCCTGCCTGGCTGGCCTTGCAATCCGGCCCTGCCAACCGCCCCCAGACAGCC
The DNA here is from genome assembly GCA_007922175.1 of Pelusios castaneus. Lineage (NCBI taxonomy): Eukaryota > Metazoa > Chordata > Testudines > Pelomedusidae > Pelusios > Pelusios castaneus. The sequence goes on along the minus strand of ML685786.1, from coordinate 5,988,756 downwards.
TGGGCAGCCCCCAAGGTGAATGGCGCAGGGTTACTCCCGGCCGTTCGCCTTAACCCCAGCACTGCTGGTGGGGTTACTCCCGGTCGTTCACAGTTAACCCCTTGGGAGCCGGGTGCATTCGAACGACGCTGCTTTCTGCTGGGCCTAATTGCTCTCCTGCCATCTGATACATTCATCAGCCAGGGAGGATCCTGGGCTCTGGTCTCCCACTCGCATTTTAACCCCTTGGGGACCAGACAGAGCCGGGGAGGGGGTGGCTTTCCAGCATCTGTTTGAGGTGGGGGCCCCATCTCAGCACAGGGCATGTCCAGGAGCCGTTTGCGGGACAGATCAAAGCTCTTTGAGGGAATCCTGCCAAACATGCTCTGATAACTCTAGCCCTTCTGTGCTCAGCTCCCTGGCCAGAGCTCTGGGCTCCCCGAGTAGTCGGATCAAGGCCCTGCCAACACACATCCCTCATCTTTCAACAGCTGACCAAGAGAAATGCAGCTGGGCTCCCCAAAAGACACCCCGGCACTCCTGAGCCGTGAGGACAAGGGATAAAGGGAATGGATGGCAAAATAGTCTAGTTCCGACTCAGTAGCTCTTTCCCACTCTTCTAGCTCCCTCTTATCCTCATCTCGCCCTGACCTTTCTTTCGTCATCCCAGCCAGCGAGGGAATGGGAGCAGCTGAAATGGTACAGTCTTCCACTGCCCGCACTGTGCATCCAACACGCTATTGATAACCAAGGCGGCATTCTCCCTAGCGCTGGCAAAACGCAGACCCTCTGGAGCAAAACACAACAGCCACTCACCGCATACAGCATCCCTGGCACAATGGTTTAAAACAGGGAGAAAAGGACACCGCGGTCGACTGACACAGAAAAGGGGAAACAAACAAACAAGGAGTCCTGCGGTACTTTTAAAGACTAACAGAAGAGGGGTGGAATTTAACAGACAGAACACAACCAATCCACTGGGACCTGCTCCATTGAATGGGACCAAACTCACAACGTAACTTCCTACCAAACCGAGAGGGCAACAACATTGAAGCCCCGCCAGGATTTTAGCCATACTTTGCTCGGGGAGATAACAGCCACAACTGTGCAGCATTTCCGAAACAGGGTGAGCCCTTTGCCCCCAGACAAAGTCTACGGTTGAAGAGCAGTTGACCAGAAGTTACCTTCTGAATTCCCCGGTCAGCACCAGGGTATGTTGGCTTTTCCGACATCCTTGTCAGTCTGCCGGCTAAAGCATGCCCACCTCGTGAATGCTGGATTTCAGCTTGACACAAGGGGAGAGTGAATCCTGCTCCACAGCTCACACCCCAAATGCAGTCCCCTGGAAGAGTTCTCTGCCTGCACCAGCTCCCAATTCCTCCTGGCCACGTGTCAGGTTATTGTCCGGCGTGCGGCAGTCGTTTCCACAGGCGCTGAGTGTCCACGTCTCCTACTGCCATCGAGGGGAGCGTTGGGGGATCAGCACTTTTGCAAATCAGGCACTTAATCCTTTGCCCTGCACGGGTCTTCAAAGGTGTTTGCAAAGGCAAGTGAGGGCGACTGGCCTACGGTGACACGAGACAGGGGCAGAGCCAAGAACACAGCCCCGGGCTCAGTGCCGCTCAAGTCTTCCTTGCTCCTTACACTTTGCCGGCTGCCCCCAAATCTGGCCATTGTGTTGCTGGCAAGAGCCCATCTGCCCCAGTGTCCCCTACTCACATCGGGGTCCTCCACACGCAGAACTCTCCCCAACACCTGCAGGGCCAATTTACTGGCTGCCTACCCATCTCATGGCTGCAACGTCCAATCCATTGGGATCGCTCGGTGCTCGGAGGAACCACGTCAGGCCACCTAAGAGCAAGCCAAGCTCCATGCTCGGCCTGCAAGTGAGCACAGTGCCCATCGGTGTTACTGGAAACAGCCCATCCACATCTCGGAGTTGGAGAACCCCCGAGGTGGGTTGGCTGGTGAATAGACACACCACAGAGACCGGAATCGCTGCTCACCATGCTGGGAGACGGTATTGTCAGATGTCCTATGGAGCGGAAACGGCAGGCTTGCCTTATCCTGCCTGGCCCAGAAATTGCATGCACATCCAGGGAGGGACTGAGGCAGGGTGTGTGCATAACAGGGGGACTCCTAAGGAAGGCAGAGCACATGGTGGAGAGAAGGGATCCTCCCAGGCAGGAAGGGTGGCCCCTCTGCAGGATTCACTGTATCCATGAATGCCACAAGCCACTTGTCTCACCCCGCGTCAGCTTGCTAGCCCCTCAAACAGCGGCTGCTTTTCCTCGCTTGTCCATGCGGTGCCCAGAACAATGGGGCCCTGGAATGCGTGCGATCAGTGGGGTGAGACTCATGCCAGGCCTATGTGACTTGCACGTGAGCTAATACAAACGTGCCCCTTTCTTATGTAACAAGCCATGTTCAGAACCTCAGGGGAGGCGACCCTCTGAGCAGCCCCTGCCTTTCTGCAGCTCTCACAGAGACTGGGAGGATGGGGTGTCTTCAGACACTGGGAACGTCAAAGATCACCTGCTGTTTGAGTGCCTGAACCCACCCCATACAAGGGGAGCAGAAGCAGGGCCCCAGAAGTGACCTATCTGCAGCGATCAGGGAACCCACTCAAAAAGGGTCATTGTCGTGCACCATCAACTGGAGCCTCCACACACGGGGGTCTTTCCAGATGCAGCAGCTGGTGGGATCGGGGCCATATTGAGTGTATAACGGCTCCACCTTTAACAGAAGGGCACATGCACCAAACCACTGACTACAGGGGGTGGAGCAGAAGGTCCTTGGTGCGATTGGTAAAGGCAGGATTTACTGTCTGCTGGAAAGAGTGGAGTAACTGGAAGTGGGGTTGGCACACAAACACCAGATACAAAAGTCCCCTGCTCTAGATCTCAGCTCCACTGCCTGGTCCCATGTAAACATAACACATAGTCCAGATAACATAACTGCCTCTTACACATCTTCGCTGGGAGAGGCAGCGTAAAACACACTGATTCCTGCATCAAGCCTATTAACTTGGTGCTGAAATGGAGCGTCTCTTGTGGCAGGGCAGCTGCTCTGGATTTAAAGGGTAAAGTTAATGGCACAGCTCCAACAGATGCAGAATTCTGCGGTCCACAAATGCCAAGTGTACAGAGAGCCTAGGTCAGCTGTTCCAACGCTCAGTTACCCTCATTATTACAAATGTGCCCCTTTGCTCCAGTTTGGATTAGTCCTGCTTCAGCCTCATTGATCTCTTCCTGTCTTCAACAGCTCGATTCAAGAGGGCCTCTTGGCAGGTAGTTTTCCAGTTTGTCTGCATGAAACTTGGGGACACAGAATTAAAAAATCACCTTTCACCACTTACAACTCAGCTGGCAAGCTGAGCAGCCCCACGTTTGCCTCTCTCCAAAGCTAGCTCCCTGAAACACCTCACCTGAATATTGGCTTTGCCACCGGTGCTAGTAACCCCTCTGGGCCACAAAATGCACCCACCAAGTCCTTCAGATCACTCACTGACCCCCCCCTCCTCACAGAACCAGAAGGGGACGAACTCCTGAATGAACAGACGAACAGAACTCCCAGATGGACAGATGGACATCGGAAACGGCGGGTGGAGCAGGCAGGCATATATTAACATCATTTCTGTTAACCAAACTCCCTGATCCAAAGTCACTGGAAAGTCTCCCATTGACTCGAACAGGCTTCGGATCTGGCCCTTCCATCCACCCACCCCTGATTATTTTGGGATCCCTCCAGTGAGCCGCTTCACCCCCACCATCTCTGAACAGAGCAAAACAGCGTGAGACAAAATCTAACCCGAAGCCTGGAGAGCCGCAGGGTATGAGGTGAGCACTCCAGAGAGGGCAGGGGGCCTAGCATGGTGGTGGACCCGTTCTTGACTGCTTCTCGGGTGCCACCGAAATAAGCAAGATCAATACGAACGCAGGCCCAGGCGGGGACCCTGGGGCAGTCAGAACAGCGCAGAGGTGACTGAGATTATTCGCTGTGGTCCCAGGAGTGCAAGCTGCCTGCCCATTGGGCGCGCATGGAGCAGTGGGCGGGTGGAACCGATGCCAGGGCGCCAAGCTCCACCAAGTGTCTGCATCCCGCCCCAAGCACCTTGGCAAAGTGGCCAGGGACTGAGGGACGCGTCCCGGCCGAGGGTTTGGCACTGTGCCGGCT
>ML685786.1:5883733-5984591 GCA_007922175.1 Pelusios castaneus | reverse complement strand
GGATTTGTCCCAGGTTTGGTACTGTGCCTGCTGGGCGCCCAGGATTTGTCTGGGGGCTCGGGCGGTGGGGCGCTCTGGGAGCATGGTGGGCACCGGGCAGAGGAGCAGGGCTGCAGGGCCAGCTGCGGGAAGCAGCCAACAGGGGGCTCGTCCCCCCCCGAACACCCTGCAGTGGGCCGGGAGCGCGCGCTCTCGCGGCGGCAGCTGAACTCTCCGCGGCAAGAGGGAAATGACCGAGAGTAACCCTCCCGCTGACGTCACGGCCCCGGGGAGCCAAGGGGCGGGGCTTGGGGCAGCGGCAGGCGTGCAGGGAGCCCGGAGCGCCCCCAGCCTGGGCCGGGCGGCTGCTGTTTCTGGGGACCCAGCCCCACCCCACGCCCCTCAGCCGCAGCCGGGGGGGCCCAGAGGGATCGGAACTCAGGCTCTATCCATGCACTAGTAAAGGGCACCCCTCCCCCACGCTGCCCCTCTTGCACGCACGTGTGCAAAGTGCAACCTGAACTGTGCCCAGCCCGTGAGCCGCGGCAGCCGGGAGAGGGAAAAGCACCGAAATAAAGACACCTCCCCCAGACACACCAGGTGCTTGGAAATCAGGAGGTCCCCCAGCCCCCACAGACAGGCCCCTCCTGGGGGCACGATCCGGCCTGGGCTGGGCACCGGGCGGCTACCCACCATCGATGTCACTCAGCAGGGCCGTGTCGATCTCGCTGGATTCCTGCAGAGTCAGGGAAGGGGCCAGGCTGTCCAGGGAAGTGTCATCAAAGGAGAGGCTGGCCATGGTTGGCCCGGCAGGGCGATGTCCCCCTCCTTGCAGGGGACTCTGGGGGCCTCCCCCCTTCTTTTCCTGCTTGCAAATCCTTGCTCCCGAGAAAGGCAGGGAAACGAGCGGCTCAGCAGCCGCAAAGGCGAGCAGCCCGACTTATGGGCACCGCCGTCTCCACCTCCATAGCCGAGACTAGGGACGGGAACGAAAAAGTTGCTTCAAACCTGCTGCTGCCGCTGCTGGGGAGGGCAGGGCAGAGAGAGGGGGAGCCCCAGCTTCTGGCTCCACCTCCTCTGCCTGATTGACAGCCGCAGCCTTTTAGGGCAGCTCCTTTTTCCTTTTGCAGCTGGAGAGCCCGGAGCTTGCAGCAGGAGAGGGATCGGCCGCTGCAGCGGGGAGCGGGCGCCCCAGGAAGAAGTGGCCCGATTGCAGCGGGTTGGATGCTGGATGCAACGGGCAGGGCTTTGCACGGGAGCCGGCCGCATGCAATGGGCCCGCGGCAGGGAGACCAGCAGACCTTGAGCCTCCTCTTCCAATGCATCGTGAGCAGGGGGCGCTGGGCGACAAGCGGGATTGCTGAGTTTGGCTCGTCCCGGGAGAGCGGAGTGCAGGACTCAGCCCGCCTGGGAGCTCCCTGGCCGAGTGTGATGCATTTCTTTCTTTGACTAGGGTTGAATTATCTCCCCTTCTTCCCCTCGCAGGCCATATCAATTGCAATGTTGCTGCGCTGCAAATAAAACCCCGCGCCGCCGCAAGACAGCAGCCCGCTTTGCTGGGTGGGGGGAGACGCCGAGGGGGTGGGGAGAATGCATGGGGAATTTTCCCCCTCCATCGTAGCGCGCAGAGGCAAAAGGTAGGTTGGGGGGAGGAGATTCTGCAGGCAGCTTGCGGACCGATCTGCTCTCCTCCCACCGCCCACCCTTAGCCCCAGCAAAACCCCCTGGCTGAGCTCGGGGCAGCCGCCTGGGTCTCGCGTATTCTGCCTGGCCCTGCTGAAGCTGTAGCGACCCTGTGTCCTTTCCCTCTCCTCCTAGAGTTTCTGTCAATTTCCCATCTTCGAAGTGTCTGACGAAGTGGGATTTTCTCCCACGAAAGCTCATGCAATAAATAAACCTGTTGGTCTTGAAAAATGCCACTGGCCTCTGTTCTCCTACAGGGAGTTTCTCAGCAGCCAGCCCTGCCTGCCTTTGAGGGGCTGATTCTTTTTGCCATGTGCAAACCATTCCCCCTGAGGGGGTGGGGGGGCTGGCAAGGCACTGGCATTCTGTTTTTGCACACATGGAAGGTGAACTCCCCCCACAGCTAGCAGGCTTATGGAGGGGGAGGGCGAAGACAGGGGCCTGCCCACTGCTTCAAATGCTGGAAGAGGAGGGGGAGGGACAGTGCCATCTAGCTGGCCCCCAGTCTCAAAGAAAATACCTCGTGAGGATGATCAGGGAGGGGAGTCTGAATTAATGGAGGGAACAGAGCCGGGAGACAGCACAATTCATCTTGGCCGCTTATCTGCGAGATTAGAAGTCAGTTCTAGGCTACAGCTCCTGGCGAGAACAAGGAGACTTGGTGTGAATAATCGAGGTGGCGGGGGTGACACGGGAAGTGGAAGCATCCTGAACAGGCCCCATGCTGGGCTGTGGTTGAGGGGCTGTCCAACCGTGGCATAATCGCCTGATAGGATTACATCACGGCGCTGGTGTTATGGTTTTACGCCCGCCGAAGCGGTACTCTCCCAACAGGCCTCGAAGGAAGGTTCGGGAGGGGACAGAGCTGGAAAAGTTTTCCGTAGGCACGGGTCACCTAGTTCCACAACTGGAGTGAAATCGGATAGTTTACGGTGGTGAAGCTTACAGCTGTGCGGCTCTTGGAGATGGCCCGTGTCATCATGGTGTGCACAACACAGGCGTTCACCCAGCTGCATGGCAAATTTAGAATTTAGAAGCATCTTTCAGGCAGGCCCATTCTTCCCAGGTCTGAAACAGACCATCCCTCATTCAGTGCATAGTATCAAAGAGCAGCCCCCTGCCCCTGAAAGAAGGGGCAAACTGGCACCTAGCTCCGCACCTTCCTGCCCTGCTGATAATGAGCAGCCACACAGGTGGGCTTAGCCACCCGACACATTTGAAAGCTAGCAGTAACTAATGAAGTTAATGCATAGACATAGGAAACTTTCCAATCTAGACTGCATCTTTCTGTTCCATGTTGACACAGGCAAGGCATGATACACTCCTGCCATTGAATGAGTCTCTAACTCACCAAAGGGGAGGCCGACACACAGCAGAATACCGTCTATTTCTATAGCACCTTTCCGCAGAGGCTGGGAAGTGAGGGACAGAGGTTTTGCGATTTTGCACAGATCAGTGGCAGAGATGAAAACACAACCCTGGAATTTCAAATCATCTCTGTTCCAAAGTCTAGACCACACTGTGTCCCCTGCTTCAGACCCTTGGGCAGAAAACATGGCAGCACCAAGTAATAGCTTTTCCCTACACTGCTAATCACGTGTCTGGAATGGCTTCTATACAGGGAGAGGCTAAGAAAATTAGGGCTGTTCAGATTAGAAAAGAGACGGGAGGGCAAGGGGGGCGGGTGTGGAATAACGGATCATGTTTGGTGTGGAAAAAGTGAAGAGAAGCATTATTTATCCTTTCCTACAATACAAAAACAAAGGTCACCCAAGGAAATTAATAGGCTGCAGGCTTAATACAAACAAGTAGGTTTTTTACACAACACACAATTAACCTGTGGAACTCATTGCATGAGTTGCAAAGGCCAAAAGTATATTAGAGTTCAAAAAAACCTAGATGAGTGTATGGCAAAGGTCCATAATGGCTCTTAGCCAAGATGATCAGATGCAGCCCCATGCTTGGAGTGACCTCTGCCTGACAACCAGCAGTGGAAGGCAAGTAGATTGTTTCAGCTGCCCCATTTTGCACGCTCCCCCTGAAGTCCTGGCACTGACCACTGATAGAGACAGACTACTAAGTTAAATGGACCCAGCATGGCTGTTCTTATGTTCTCTTTCAAAGAATCTCTTCCTGTTTCTGAAGTGTATCCCGGGGATAGTAAGATCTTTTCAGGCTGATCATTGACTTACACAGTCTAGAAAAAGAAGGATTTAGCTTTGTTAATAAGATCCGGAGTAACATCAGCCTCAAAAGATGGTCATGAACATGGTCCAGACCAAACCTCTGACATCAGGAGTGACAGGGAAACATTTATTTTTCCTGCCCATCAGAGAGCTCCCTGCCTTGCAGCTGCTGAATTTTTGCAAGGCTCAGCCTATTGCATGGTTATTTACACTCACACAAGGTCCCAATGTCAGACAGGAGTGGAGGAGAAGGGGTTAAACCAAGACAGTGTTTCTGGTGACCAATGGGCTGCTACCAGGGGTGGGACTCCCCAGGCCAGGTTTGGTTGCAGAGCAGGAAAGCCCCGCCTGTAGAACCAGGGGGAAGCAGCCAATGGGCGAGCTGGGCTGGAGTGGAGTGATTTTGCATCACAGCTGCATTACATCATGTAAATCCTGCAGAGGAGAGAGCTGCCTGGTCACATGGCCAGGACTCAGTTAGCCTTCCCGGCAGTGGGGGAGGAAACCACAGGGAGGGGCAGAAACACCCCAGCAAGGCTCAGCTTTGACCAGGCTCTTTAGAGCAGCCAGGTTAAAGCTCAGCCAGGATTCCCAGCAACACCCCAAGCCAAGCACAGGCTTCGCTCTGCAGGGGATGGATGAGAGCAAGCAAACACTAGTCATAGGGCTTAATGGACAATGGGACGGCGCTCAGAAGCTATGCTGAGCACAGAGGAGAGGTAGCGAGACCTACGCAGCTCTGTTTATGCCTCTCCGTTCACCCCCTACACCTCTGCTTTTAGGGTGATGAGCTAGCAAGTGTGAAAAATCAGGGCAGGGGGATCATAGGGCACCTTGATAAAAAGCCTCAATATCAGGACTGGTCCTATAAAATCTGGTCACCCTACCTGCTTTCCAGTCCTGGTGTTCCATACAGACCACCCTTCCAATGCAGCACCCTTAGTCATTTCAGTCCTGAGCCTCCCACAGCTCTGCCAATGTACCTGGCCTGCAGCACACGTGACTCTTCCAGTTCTGGGCCCCCTACAGCTCTCCCACTGCACCTCAATACACCGCAAGGCCAGGACCCCCCATTGGGCTTCGCTAATGCCCCTCACGTCCTTCCTATTTGCTAGAACAGTCCTGGTACCTTTTTTGTCCTGGGGAACTTACACACAGCTGATCAAATATAGACAGCAAACTGACCGTCCCCCTGGGTACTCCCAGCTCCTTCCCTCTGCGTGCCCCACTGAGGGTCGCTCCTGTGCAGTGACATGCAGTCAGAAGGGGATGGGATAGCATCATTCACCATCTGTAATACCCACGGGAGTTTGAACCCAGGTCTTTGGAGCAAAGGCCTATTATAGCCCTGTACTTCCTAAGGCTGGAGAGGCCACACAGGCCTGCCTTTCTGCTGACGATGGCTTTGCATTCTCTAATAGTGCCTTTGCATTCTCTAGCAAGTGCAACTTTTGCAGTTTGGGGAATTTACATCCTGGTGGCTGTTAGGCAGATTTGTGCTCTGTCAGGCCAATGGTAGCTATGCACATCTGTCCTGAATAGAACGGGACGCTACCTGCCAGAATGTTTGAGACCCAAAGAGCCGGGCATATGATTTGACTACCAGTAAACAAAGCAGGGCACCATTTGGAATTGGCTGTGTAGGGCACATCATTCCTAAGCACCTTTCTGGCAGCAGAATGGAGCAGTCTGAAAAAAAAAAAAACACCACTGAAATTTCAGTTCTTTAGTAGGGAAAAGCTGTCAAAAGGGCTGTTAGCCCCATTCACCTACTCCAGATCTCACTGGTGGGGGATGGGGAGAGGATAGGGAAATCAACCCTTACCTTTCTCTACAGTCCGATCTGGGCTGTCTCAAAGTTAGCCTGTTTCACTTTAATTCAACCTGCAGCTGTTGCGAGGGGAAATGATGAATGCTCAGAAGAGCTCAAGCTAGCAAATGTGCCCCCACCCTCAGAAGAGCTCAAGCTAGCAAATGTCCCCCCACCCTCAGAAGAGATCAAGCTAGCAAATGGCCCCCGCCCCCACACTTTTTTTTTTTTAAGCAGGTGTTTTTCAAAGTAGTCACCACTGTTTTTACTTTCCCCTTTGGAACCAGACAGCACCAATTCTTTGTCTGTTTGCCTTTGGCAAAGATAGTTCCCTGAATTTCTAGTGCTACATTAGCAAAATAATTGCTCTTCCATTTATTACTGAGTATGCTGCCAGCCGTCATAGGAGGGAATGAGTGGGAGCTTCTCTAGAGACGGCATTTTCTAGTTTATTGATGCTGCTCAGCCAGCGGGGCAACTGCACAGAACAGGTGTTCGGTAGCATTTGTGTTGACAGCTCTGTGGTGCCAAGGTGGAAGATTCATTATAAGAAGAGGTTTACCTAGAATGCAAGGGACAAGAAAGGAACCCAGATAGATTAGTAATGACCTCTTGCTTCTAGGTCACCAAATCAGATTGTGAATGAGCTACCATTACAGGACCCCGAGTGGTTCCTATGAAATGGATGCGTCTGTCTAGAACTAGATGGATAGGTGTCACCAGCAATTGGCATCTGTTTGCAGCAGCTTCAGATGGCCAGGATGTGGGGTTTCAATCTGCATTCTATTCATGGTCCTTATGGATCAGGGTTGGGGCTGGGCAGCGAGAGAAAAAGCTTGCATATTGTATTGCTTATGTAGACAGAGACTTTGCGTTCCAAGCAGTCAATCCAAAACCATCCTGCAGGAATTAGATCCATCTAAATACAAATGCAGAGAATATCTCCTGCCAGAGGACAACAATTTTAAGTGGGTCAAATCTGAGACTGTGTGCATCTAAACTAACTCAAGATACCTGAAAGATGGCTTTGTGCCATGACCATCACGCAAAAGGAACACTGGGAATGTGTGGAGTCTTGGCTGGGTGGATGAACATATCCAGGCCGCTATGGACAAAAATAAACATATCTGTGGTCTGGTTAGGAAAGGCAGGAGGAAAGTAAAGCAAGACACCAGGTGTATCAAAGACAGATTCATAACCATCATTGTACAGGTCACACCAGTAGTGCTTTATTGGAGTATTGCACATGCAAGAGCCAACTAGAGAGAGGATTTTTGGAAGTTAAGTTATGGTAGATTAATACACTTGTATCATCCTCGCGTAAACACACTGGCTTTCTACATAAAGACAGCAACCCATTTATTTAGTGTATTTGTTTTGCTTTTACATAGTCAATATTTTTAAACAGTTAGGTCCCCTTTCCTTACCCCCTGCCCCAAACAAAAAAAATACCCAATATCTTCAGTAAATAAATATTATCCACTTTTATCTGGAAAGCCTACAGCTTTAATATACAGAGAGATGCTATTACACAGATTACATTGATAGTGTTAACAGTAGCTCATAGTTACATTACGGAGAGGGGAAGAGCTCACACTCAAAATCACAGAGCAGGGTGGTGTGTTTGGCAAATGCTTGCCACTGACTAGGATGAGACAGCAGGAGGGAGCAACAGGTGGGCAAATCACCAGTAGGGACCGAAGCCCGGTCTCAGTCACATGGAACCCTGCGCTTAGCCCAGATGGATAGGGAGAGTGCTCCTGCTGCTTGAAGGAAGCAGGAATGGGAGTGGCCAAGTTTTAAAGTCCCGTATCAAAGGGCATGTTGCGATCTGGATCACCCACTGCATCTGGGAAGTTGTGGACAACGAGCACAGGGGCAAACTTGTCCTTCCGGTGTCAATTGGAAAGGGACAGGAGAGAATTAGAAAGTGGATGGTACTGACAACGAATGCTCAGGAGAGGGGTTTCCTGCCACCATTTTTCTACTAGGTGAGTCAGACAACAGCAGTGGGAAGATGCTAACAGGATGCCTATGGCAGCCCAAGGGTCACCTGCGCTGCAAGAATACGATTTACCCACCGATTGCGGCTTCATTATTTCCATAAAAAACCTGTCCTGAGTTTTGTTCCCCCCCCCCCCCAACAGGGCAGCTGCCGCAAGCCTGGGGGTTGGTACTGAGGAGGTAAACAAATACAGACTGAGCTGGATAATCCAGGCCCAAGGATGACCCTGCCCCATGGCACCCCCAAAGGACACAGGAGGCCCTAGAATTTACAGGACAGAAAATGGTACATTTGAGCTGATTTCTCTCCTCTTCCACCACTGTATGGACCATCCTCATGGGTGAAAACAGAAAAGTAGCAAATGGGAAACAGCAGATGCAGGTCACAATGGCTGGGGCTTTCAAAGGAGCTGAGCAGGTGCCCAACTCCCATTGAAATCCAACAGGAGTTGGGCCATTAATTCCCTTCTGTGCCTTTGGAGGTCCTGGTCTAGATCCTCTGCTGCACCACTGGAGGAAACCAAGTCTCTGTACCATACTTGGTGGGTGAAGTCCTCCGTTTAAGGTGGAAGCAGCAAGTTTCATTCCTTATGAACTTCCTTTGCCTGGAAGTGTAAAAACAAACCTGAAATGCTGGCACCTGAGCTCATCAGGTTAATGTAATTTGGGGTCCGGGGTTGTTAAAGTTGGCGGGAGAAAGGGACACTGGAGGCTACATGCTGGTCCATCTTGGACTACTTAGCATACATATGCTCTTCCCTTTAAGAGACTGTGCTGAGCTCTTTTTCTCCTTTGAATCTTGCACACACATTAAATACCCTAAAAATCTGTACAGCACACTGTTATCTATTATACCTGCCAAGGATGCAGCTGAAATCTATGTGCAACATTTAAAACAAATTCCCCAAAGAGGTATATTTAAATAGAAACAATTCATTTTTTACATCTCAGCACACAAGGAGTGAACAGATGTTAAAACACACACTGGAAAGCATACCCTGACAAAATAAATATTATAATCTAAAGTATGATCAGAACTTAGAGAGGACCCCACTGTTAATTTAGTGTCATTGAGTACGTAAGCTGTGATGTTTAAACACTGGGAGAAACGCTTTCTGCTTAGCCACTGCTCCTCTCTGGGACAATGACTCTATCCTTCCCCGTCACCCATGAATATCCAAGTCATGTCAGTTCTCTCCTCACGTATGTAGAGGAAACATTTACAATAAAAGGGGTAGACGAGTAACTGAGGTGGCCATCTTCCAAGGACAAACGGAACAAGCCATTCCTTTCCTAAAGGGGATGCATTCTCCCACTCACTTTCTTGCAGATCACAGTGAACATAACAGAGAAGATGAGAGATCCTGATGCAGGACATCCGGAGGCTCCAGCAACAGCTCTGACATTTACAAGAGGCCACGGGCTTGACTTTCAGGTGTTCTGGGCACCTTCAGTGCCTACTGCCCTTGTGAGCACTCAGCAAGCTGAGCCAGGTCCCAGGGTTTTAGGCTCCAGATTTGATCTGCCTGGAGAACAGCAGGGTTCCTGAGGTGGTGCAAGGGGAAGGGTGGGTGAGCTAGAGAAGAGCTGGTAGGTCTCAAATCATCAAATCTACCCAAGGCTCAACCAGAAGCAAGACTGAGCACGAGCACAAGTTAACCCAACTTGCTCTCCAGAATCTCCTTCTTTAGCATGTCCATCCATTCCTCTTAAGGTGGACTATTAACTCTGCTAATGTCTAGTCCACCCCATTAGCTAACTGATGTTTGCTTACAGCACCTGCTACCATTCACAAACAATGTTATGTCTATCTCCCTGACAGCACCAGATGGCAACGGGGAACCCACCAAGAACCCACCTAGTAAGGTGAGAAGACATATGAGACCCTTTGACTCAGAGCAACACGCAGCACATTTCCACTCAGCCTTATCTGCTTGGTTCCATTTCATCTCCCCCCGATCAAAGCCAGCAGTCGGTGAAGTGGCGTCTCCACAAGATCTTGCCCAAGGGACCAGTCTCTTTCTCGGGCAGCAATTCTAGTTTAAGCATAGTAGAGAGGAGAGTGGGGTTAGCCCCTTCCTTCCCCACAGGTGAGGGACAACTGCAGGTAGATGAACTGTCTTCTCTAGGGGAAGAGGACTCCACAGAAGATCTCCAATGGCAAAGTCAGGTGACACCAAAACATCCCAGTGATCCTGGCTCATTGGGATTGTAACTCAAGTTTTCTAGCTTTTTATTTTTGCACCAATTCTGAATCCACCCACAGGAAGGGCTAGATTCTGCACAGCACACAGCTGGCTGCAAAGAGGCGCATGCAGAGCAGGGAAGGAACGTCAGGCCAGTGCATGGGCACGGAAGGACAATCTCAGTTCCTAAACAAAGAGGAAGGAAGCAAGGGAGAGTTTAAAAGGGAAGGAGAGAGGCAAGGAGAAAAAGGGGGAGTGGAAGAGGGCTGGTTGGGGCAAGGGAGGGAAGAAAGAAAGAAAGGGTGGGAAACCACGTATGTCTGAGTAACTGGAAATCATGCCACACCCTTCTCCAAAGTCTTTGAGCACGTTGATATAGTTCCTCTTGGCTACCCATTCACCGATCACGTTGCCTGCCCTTCTAGCCAACAAGACTTACAAATCACATTCCTTCAGCTCCCGCCACTGACAGCCGTGCACCAGTAATTCTTTCGCAATGTCTGCCTTGCTTCTCTTCCAAGACTTGCTGTTGACCAGCCCCATCCCCAGCTGGCCTATTTCAGAGGGAGCTGAACAGTGCCAAGGCTGTCTGCGACAATAAATGAAGGAGCTTCGTCCTCCTCTCTGTGGTTGATGGTCCAAGTCATGCACTGCCCGGTTCCAAGGTCTGTCCTTAACAGCAAGCTACTTTTGTTTTTCAGAGTAAGAATCAACACGGACAATTCCACTTCACAGCCGTGTCTCACAAACTAACATGTTGCAAGGGGCCATCTGGAAGACAGACAATGCTTCATCCGTGTATCACTGCTTAGCCAAAGCCTGAGGAACCCGCACATGAAGGCTAATGGAGACTGACCAGAATAAAACATGTTCAGATGAACATTCAGGGAACTGGTGCTGGGGAAGGCAGCTTTGGCAAAATCCAAACAATACACGGTAAAAACGGTTCAACGTGGTCTCTAGCTGGGGGAGTGGGGCACACTCAGCAGCACTCTGGGAAGTGATGACACGCTAAGTCAGTAGTTCACCGCCTAAAGATTCTCATGCCCTCGGGAATAACGCCTAGTGAGTTGGGGGAAATAGTGTTCTAGGTGCACGTGCGTTTATCTGATAAAGCGCCGTCGCCAAGCCGGTTATAAAGCGTATGAACTCTCACATCTTGGCTCTCTACCAAGGAATCTGTTCAGGTATGTGAGATGGGGTGGGAGGGGGAAGAGAAGGACCCTACTGGAAATGCCGGTGCGTGGGCTGGCAGTTTGCTCAGGCACCACTGGGCAGACATGCACTGAGGAATTCATTGTGCAAGCTCCTAGGAGGGCAGCGTCGTTTATTCCCCTGGCGAGCAAATGGAACAGAACCCAAGCATGCAGACAGACGTGGGGACAGTCGCCTCTTAGCGGTAGGTGGCTGGAAGGAGGCAGAGATGCCAAAGGGCACTCCATGCGTATTTCACGTTACACACAATACGGCCGCAGCCAGATGGTATTTGAGCCAAACCTTCTAGCAGAAAAACAAAGAGCTTCATCTCCGATATGCACAAAGTGCCAGTTTAAACTCCCCCCACCCACACACCCATTCACCTAGAGTTTCCTACAGCCAATCACAGTCCTGGCCTCTTTTACTGACCTCCGACCTCTAACACCACGTTTTCCTGTTTTAACCCTTCCAGTGCCACATGGCATAATGGGACGTTCAGCAAACATGCCTCATCAAGGTGGCTAATCAGACCCTCTGTGTGTTTCAGCCCCATCTACCTGCATGGATGTTAATCAAACAGATGAGGAGACAGAGGCAGAGTCTGTTTAGATCTAGTAACTTGAGAAATATTCTCAAGCAAGGGACAAAAGGCACACATACTAGACGGGAAAAGCTCCTTCAATGAGTGAAATACTTCATATGATATCTAGTGTTACAACAGCCATTTATCCCAGCGTTTTCCTGTTCACATTATAATTACTGGCTCTGCTGGATGAAGCTAACATGTTGCTTTCAAAACACAGCAAGCTCAGATCAACTCAGAAGGAAAAACTCCATGAGACTACACTCTTGTAGCACCACAGAGGGGAGAAAAGCAACTACCATATGGTACCAAGAGATTTGGGAGTGGGGGAGAAGAGGATTTTCACTTGTGAAGCACATGCTGAAAAGGGAAAAACTGGGGTTTTTTTTGCTACCTAAACCTATTAGAAGCAGATGCCTCAACATTTGTATTTAACATTACAGAATCTCCTCCATTCAGGTTCAGTTAATTACATGCTGATTGACACACCGGGCCGGCCTATTCGGAAGCACCTGCCACAGAATGGGCTGATCCCTATGTAAATCAAAAGCAAGGCTGAGCGCTCCGCTTTTGTAGTGACAAGATAAAGAAATACTCATGCGTTTTTAAAGGGCTTTTCGGCATTAAGAGCTGCTCTTATGCAGCTTGGATGGAAATGGAGTGGGGAGCGGGGGGGGGGGAATAAGCGTGTCCTGGAGACCTGCAGGCTGGTAGGGCTTTAATAGAAAAGTCAGCTGTGTGTGTGTGTGTGTGTGTGTGTGTGTGTGTGTGTGTGTGTGTGTGTGTGTGTTAGTTAGAGATAACCCAAGAGAAGCAACTGATGAAACCAGGAGGGCAAAGGGGTCATCGTTAGCCAAGAACTGCGAGGACAGTGTGACTGTACAGCGACCTTTGTCTGCAGATCACGAGGAAGAGAGCCAGGAGTGATCTTTACAGTGCGAAGAGGGCATCCTCTGAGCGGTCCTGTTTCTTCCTGCTTGAAGGATTCGTAGGAGGAGTGGGGGCCTCCAGCGGAGGAGAAGGTAAATTTGGAACCGTCTCGGCAGCTTTGGCTCGTTCTTCTAAAAATTTGTCAAACTCTGCAATGCAAAAACCATTGAGAAAGATCAGGGTTACGACCAGGGATCATCCTCGGCATGAATCTAGTGCTGCGCTCTCTGGGCACAGCAGGATGGGCATAGCATGGGCAGCACCACTGAAAGCTTTCTCACGCTGCTCCCTGACCCGCAATGTGCGCCGTCCTTGATCCGAAGGCAATCAGTCAATCCAGCCCCCACAGCACAAACACCCCCACCAGAGACCACTACCAGAGCTAGCACAGAGACCCGTCTGACGGTGACTGGCTAGGGTCATGGCTGACCTGGGACCGATTGGAACAGCTGATGGATGTGAAAGTCTCTGTCCCTGTGGGTTTTGATCTTTTCCACTTTAGAACAACTTCCTCCCCCTGTGCTAAATGGGAGGGGGATGCTGGCAACATGGGGTCACAAGTCTTAGGCTGAGCAAAGCACACGGGCAAATCACGAGCGTTGGCTGGTTTTTGAGCATCCTGGTGCTGACGTGTGGGACGTGAGCAAAGGCTGGGAACACAGTGCAAGTGGGGCACGTTCAGGGACAGGGAAACATTGCAGTGAAAGGAAAGAGTCTGGGTTTGCTTTTTGCTGAGCACTATACAGCATGTAGCTCGTTATGGCTTTATGACATGATGGGGCATGTTCCATTAACTCTTTAACCGGCCAGGTAACTGTGGTGTCTCACTGGCGTTCACAAATCAGACTCTGGTTACATCAGGATGAACTGGTTAGCACCTTGGAACCATGGCAGCTGCACCCACAGAACCAGCAGAACATACCCCAGCATGGCTTAGTGCTCGCGTCCGGCTACTGCTTTTTTTTTTTTCCAAGATTGCTCTCTTATTTGGATTATTTCCTGCTGTCTGCCTTCCTTCTCCTGCTTCTCAAAGACAGCACGGCTGTTTTTGAGGAATTATCTTTTCTGGTAATGAGGGTAAAATAGAAGCTTTCTGGGTTCTTGATTTAACCCTTTTAAACAGCTCATTTTAAGACCACTCTTTGGGATGCTTATACAGCTCTCTAGTGAATTCATTTTTCTAAAAGTAGATACTGAAAGCTGCTCACGATGCCTGATCGTTCCTGGTGGAAGCAAGAAGGATAAATATAGAAGTCTGTGCTCATCTGCCAGTGAGGTGCTAGATGGCAGCTGGGTCAGCAGAGGGGAGATTGGGAAATAACAAGCGAAGGAAGGGAGATGAAAAGGAGGGGAACACTCAGTTCCTTTCACCAGGAGGCAGGGTGGGCAAGACTGCTCGGGCGACTGGAAATACAAACACCCCATCCTGAAACAAAGAGGGGACAAGCATTTCGAAGTTGCTGCAGAGGCAGTACACAGCCACAGTGAAGCACAAAAAGCTGCCGAGGCAACCAGCGCAAACGGGCGTGGGTCTGTGTTTGTTTTTTACAGTAACCTCCTGACATTTTCCGCTGCTTCCCTCCTCAGCAAAGATGTCCCAGAATGATGATATAGAACATCAGCCACCAGGAATGGGGTGGATTGGAAGAGGATCTGCGCTGGGTGATTGTTTCAGAAGAGATCAATATGGCTATTCCAGTGTGAGGCCTTGGACTGAGATAGCGCTGAAAACCAGAGGCTTCCCTGCTTACCTTCGCTTGTCACGCCTTCTTCCAGTTCTTCTCCTTTCTGCAGTTGGAACACAGAAAAAGTATGAACACGTGTGCTGCATTTCTCTTTCGGTCTCACCCTAAGCATATTTACGAGTAACCCATACCATTCAGGCCCTGTGCTCTTTTACATAAACACAGTTGCGATTTGAGCAAGACAACCTACAAGAGTCACACGATGCTCCAGTCGGAAGGTAGAACCACCACCCCATATTTTTCTGTGTTACAGAGCACAAGAGATATCCCAAATGAGGGTGCCTTTGACAGACAGTGGCATCCACTCTCAGTGCATTCCCCATCAGACCTGAACAAGTCAGTTAATCTCCATCTTCTCCATTCTGGAGCGAGCAGGCCTATTCTGCCATGACCTGATACAAAACTGAATAGCTACAGAAGATGCCGCCTCGCCTGTTTACACTTATTTTAGGATATCAGGCTGTAGCTTTGGTCAACAGTACATCTTATTTAAAAGCGTAATCAAATGAGGTAGAGACCCTCAATAAAATGTTTAGGGACAAATTTTTTCCGAAATTAAATGGATGGCTCATTTTAGATTTTGAATTTGTGATTGAAAACAAAAGAAAGCTGACTGTAAAGCACATGAACGGAGACAAGAACTAAGAGGGGTAGGTTGAAGTAAAATGATGGGAAGCTAGTGTGTTGTCTGGGAGAAATCGCCAAGTTTAACATTCCCCAAGCTTAGTATATTTTTACCCCCCGACACCTACCATGTGTTTCATCAGGATTTGAGAAGTCACAATTATTAAATAATCAAGCTGTAATAAATCCCAACTAGGTGGCATAATTTTCTAATAATTAGCACTTGAAAAAAATGACAGCGCCAAGTAATTTAAACCCCCCCCCATCTAGTCTCCTTTGAAAGTAAGAATTAACTTCTCTGCCTCACTTTCCCCATCTGTAAAATGGGAATACCACCTGCCTTACCGAGGTTTTGTGAAGACTAATGCTTTGAAGAGTAAGCACCATGTAAAATGTAAGCATCATTCTATTTTTAATGTTTTTCCATGAGCACAGGAGCCAGAGCTTCGTGTCTGTAGTTTGCTCTAGTGTGTCCATGAAGTGAGCTGTTGTGATGTTACTTCCTTGAAGTCTTCTGGATGAGGCCAACTCAAGACCTGTGCTGCCTTGAACTGAGGGTCAGGGGGTGAACTAAAGATTCAACAAAATAAGCAAAGAAACACCCCCCACCCCCGCCACTCCAAGTTTCAAGACTTTAAAATAACATTAGCTAAAAGAAGAGGCTTGCTCTAAATACTGTGTAAAATAAAGGTGGATTCAAGCATATGCTTTCCTTAAACCCAAATTCTGCTACCTCTGTGACACTGTGAACGGAGAAGTGAAAATAGAACAACAGCTTCGAAGCATATTTTGGATGAGGTAGTTGCAAATGGCAACTACACGTCCATGTACATATTTAGTTCTGTCCCTGGGGAATTATAAAGCATATCTTCGGGTTAAAGTGTCTGTCATACTCTCTGTGTGTAGGTGATGGCAGAGTAGCACCAACAGCTTGCATTAAAAGTAAGGCATATTGCACAAGTCCTACGTCCTATACGAAAACCCAAATAGAAAAAGTCAAGTCTCACCAAGTCGGTACTGAGCCATTCCTCAATGTCATCCATGACAGAGGACTGTGCAACGGGGATCTATGGAGCGCAGCGAGACACACAGCCAGGCAGCCAGAACCAAACACATCCACAATCATGGTCACAGAATGATGGAAAATGCCAGAAATAAGATAAAAAACAGAACAAAAAAACCCACAAAATAAGATGTAAGATGCACCGAAAAGCAACAGAATCCAACCAGCACTCAAATAAAGCAACACTTAAGGTAAATTATGGACCGTGAGGCTAACAAACCAAAACCAAAGATTATGGAGAGTGTCGCTGGGTGTCAGCAGAAAGCGGATAACTTTGGGATCACGTATTAAAGCCATCATCCTGGACTGATGGCTCTACTCTGGATCACGCAACGCTTTCAAGGACAGAATATGGGATATGGATTACATTTTCAAATCCCTAACTTCAGAACTCACCCCCCTCATTCCCTTTTTTAAAAAATGGACATTAGTCATGGTCTAGGATTGGTGACAAACATACAAACAGCTCAAATCCTGCAGTCTTTCCACAGGCAAAACTCAATCAAGCCAATGTGATCAGTCCCTCCAGAGAGGAAGTAATCCAGAATGACCACATGAAGGATAAACTCTTCAGAATCAAAAAGGAATTTACACAAATGTTTCTTCTGCAGGAGATTTTCCTCAACCCTTGCTAAAGGCAGGTTGAAAACGTATATGCCGAAAGCTGACTCTCTTTATTGCTTCCGACTCTCTTCTTACTTATCCGAGCATATTATGATGAAAACCACCCTCTCCTGCTGGTTACTGATCTGTAATAACGTTATGGATACTTGGATGTACAAATGTATTAAGATGGCATAAGGTAGCCAGCGAGGGAAGTTCCTGGATGACTGTACTGATCTACCTGAACAGGGGGGCTCTGGAAAGAGCAAACAGGACGCCCCAGCACACACTTGGAAGAGGTGCCTACACGCTTTAAGCCAAGTGACACAGCGATTTTGCCTAGAACACTGAACAGCTGGAGCCCTCTGAGGAAACGAAGGGAGTGAGTGGCCAGGCGCCATCCAGGGAGTTTTCACTCCGTTCTGACAAGCTGACAGAGCAAAGCTCTGCAGAGGCATCCAAGGGGAGTTAGTCCTAGTACCAGGACCCACGGGGAAGAAGTAAAATACCTGGTAAGCAAGACCCAGTCTGAGAGTGGGAGAATTGTGTGATTCCAGGTGATGGCTAGAGACCTGAGAGCGGGGTGCACTTGCGTGAACCAAGAGCCAGAGATGCAGTTTGGACAGTAATGATACAAAGACCCTGAACACCACAGGAGCACTTGCCGTTTAGATTGGAAGAGGCCAGATTTCAGTGCAGGACAAGTCTCCCTGTTACATTTGTAAGGATAAACTGGATTATTCACGTATAATGCAAAAGGCAGTGGCTTCACGTTGCTGAGAACTAACCAAAATGGCAATTAACAGGTAGATAGATTCTCTAGGCAGGTTAGCCTCCACAAACAAGTTATGCCATGTAGAGCTGTCTAGTGGGTTATTGACTTCAGACACAAGCTCCCACCGTGAAATTATTCAGCCAACAGCATATTAAAAACCATTATGGAAGTTTTAAACACTATCTTTCTCTCATATACTTATCTGGCTCCTATTATATTTTGTTTTAAAGAGTTATTTTATAAATCTATTGAAATGAATTGTCTTCAGAAGGCTATATACAAACAGAAAATGGGAATTAACCCATCACACATTCAAACAACATTAAGAATAGACTTCAGTTCAGAAACTAAGGAATGAGTGCTAAGATTCCTTTCTGATTCTGTAGAGTTTTTCCAAAATTAATGAGATCATATGGACAACCAGGAAAGATCAGAAAGAAGGGGTAAGAGAACAAAGGATGAACCTTCAACTCATAAAATCCAAGGAAACTTGGAATTAAATTTAGACACCATAAGTTGAAGGTAGTTTTTGTTTGGTGTTTCATTGGTGGTTAAGACCCATTAAAAAAAGTATCACCAAAATATTTCCTTAGTGCTGCGGGCATCCAATATTCTACCCTTAAAAAGGCCCTGTGGCGGTGTTAATAACACAAATTAAGTTTCTACTGAATAAGGTCCCATTGGAAAAGAAGCAGGTATGAAGGACACCGTGAGCGTCTAGGTGAATTCATTAATGCTCTTAGAATATCTACCAAAGTTCATGCTACTTGATGCTAGACTGCAGCGCTGTCCTAGTTTAGCTAATTCTGTTCCTTCCGGGATATTTAATACAGCTGACAACAATACTTGCTTAACTGCTCTGTTCACTTCTTCCCTCGCTGGTGATCAAAAATTCTTCATATGACATATTCTGCTGGCAGCAGCTCTCCAAGGCACGTGTGATGTCAGTCTACTTCAGAGGACTCCTTCAAGCTCATCTTTTTAAGGCTGCTCTAATTCTAAAGTAGTTTTTTTTTCTCCTCATGCAACTAAAATCAAATGTATTCTGATTTTAAACAATTGAGCTGGTTACTTGATTATTTGCAACTTATAAAACTGTGTGTTTATTGCATATACTTCAGTGGAGGTTTTAACTCATGTATATACGTACACTAACGCAGCCTGATGTGCCTGAGATGTTGGGAATAAGGTGTAACATTTTAGGGGTCAGGCAAACCCAGGCAGTGAAAGCCATCATGGGGACAGGGAATTAGCCTTTTCAGTACATTGTATGAAGCACTTTACAGAATCAGTGGAAAAGTGCAAGTGGAATGACAGACAATGAACTTGACGGTGCCTTCTGAAGGAAATGACTCAACTGGCTCTGTGTACATCGCGGATGGGGTGAGAGATCCTGCCACTAAGGGAAATAAAGATCTCCAAAAGCTTTGGCTAAGAGAGTTCACCTGGGTGTGTCTGAAGCTATTTTCACTACAAGAATGATTTTCCTCGCTTGTTTGTGGCACAAAGAAGAACAGAGCAGATGCTAAGGAAGGAGGATTTCCTCTCCAGGAGTTCCTCTCAACTGTCCCATGTCACTCAGGCCACTTTTACATTGGAGACCCAAATCTTCCTTTATCCCAGGCAGATCTGGCAGCATCCCAGCTCGTTAGTATCCCACTGTGAAGGTAGTTTACCTTTATCCAAGTATCTTTCTTATTGAGAGGAACCTGTCCCTTCCTCTCACCCTCACTGGACATCCACCCAGCATGGCAGCGTTCAAAACTTGTTTTCACTTTTGGTGAATTCTGGTTTGGTTTTTTTATCCCAAACAATTTGGCTCCTGATCTGGTGGCAACAGTAGTGGTTTGAATTCTAAATCGTGGGCAACTGACATGATGCAAGCTTTTATCTGACGTAAGAGGCTAGATAGAATGTACGTACAGACACGCCAACATCTTCATTACTCTTTGGCAGCTGTCGGAAGCTAGAAGAAACGGGTACTACGTGCACTTAAGTACTGCTGGCCTACCTTCGGTCTTTGTGACTAAGCAGGAGAAACAGTCCCAAGTTTGCGAGAAGAGTATGCACAGAGTCCTAGAGTGGGCTTCTTATGCATGCATGTGTGGTGCGAGGGGATGGCACAAAGGAGTGGTAGAGGGACAGGAAGATCTAAAACCATAGCTGCCATAGTGTGAAAAAAAGGCAACCTCAAGTTCTGTTTCATAGGACAAATTTAAGTGATGCTCTGGTACCTTTTTAAAAAAACAAAACCCTCCCCTTTAGCGTCCATAACAGTTGCTGGGTGTGTCGCTATCATTCCTCTTTCCCATCTCTCAAGAGTACAAAAGTTCCCAAAGAATCGCAACACGCAGTAGTTCGGGACTGGGATGTGAATTATTGTGGTTACTGTCAATACTATGGAGTGAGATTAATAACTAGAGTTAAGAACTACAGTCAGTAGATAGAACCTGAGTTAAGGATTAGTCTGGTTTTATTTTAGGGCTATAATACAGACAAGGGGGAACACCTTGTGAGGGCACACAACTGGCACTTAGTTCATTCTAGGGCAGCCAGATCCCCCCAAATCTGTATGCCTCCATGAATGCCGCAGTATCCTTTTTTCCAGGCTGAATAACCACAAGCCAATAAGCAGATATCGCATTTGTTTTTTTAATAAGACAGTGGCCTGAGTGGTGTGAACAACAGGGGTGCCAATTTCATGCTTTCCTGCCCTTGTAAACAATGGAAAAGCAAACAAGGGGGACTAACAATCACGGGATTATCCATAATGGATGAGCCTCTAACAAAAGGGGATAGATCATATGTGGTTGAAACAGCTCTATCGCCTAGCCAGCATCACAGGGAATCACATCCAATAGTGTCGGAGAGGAAGGTGCCATTCCTTTTATGGATCTTATTCACTGTGGGTCTGACATGCACTGGAAGCCAGGGCTCCACTTCAAAGTTAGGTGAACACATCTGGGCCTGCAGATGAGCCATCACGCACTCACCATTTGTAAATGAATGTGACCGAGTCTGGCCCTTTAGCGGCTGCCCAAATACCCAAACGCTATGTCTGCACTGGACACTAGCAGGGATGGGTGACGGGCAGGTTCACGCAACCAGATTAAAAACCTGAGCTTGTGTTGTGTGTGTTGATTTGGAATCCATCGGTGTCATTGAGGGGAATGGTCCGGCGCCCTATAGCCTGCACCTTCTGAACCGTAATTTTTCTCCCAATATGTCCCATTTAGACTGGGATCTACAAAAGCCCCTACAGGAATGGGGTGCTCAGCCCCATTGAATTCCAGGAGAAACTGGATGCGCAGCTCCTTTGATGGGCCCAACTCTAAAGTTTAATAGTAAAAAGCCTCAACATGCTTCCGAAACAAACAAAAACGAAAATCTACCCCCCCAAAAAATAAAAAGTCAAGGCAGATGCACACCTACAGACCCACAATAAGGATTTTGACCACTCTCCTTTTAAGGATGTGTGTGTTTATATTTTAAACCAGGTCACAACAACCTGCAACCTCAAAACGTTCAAAAATCCTGAGTCAGGTCCCTCCCCCCCAAAATCCAGATTGACTGAAAAATAGGAGTTATTTTTAAACAATTGTGTTCCCTTCATTTCCCTCTGGTTTCAGAGCTTTGAAAAATGTGACCCAAATGCATTCTAAACTTTTCATCATAACCATTAGGGCAGAGAAAGTTTATTCAAATGAATGCTGAGATTCTCATGTACTCAGCTGTCTCCAGAACTTGATGCTTAAAGGAAAACGCTGGTGTCCCCAGACTCACCCTAAAGCAGCCAGAGTTGGAAGCACTGCATCAGGCTTCCCAATAAAGTCAATCCTGAAAACCATGATGGAGGAAATATTCCCTAGCGGTACATTTGCCAGGGCAAATGGAACACATCGTTCCGGCTAGCATATCCTAGCTTTGTTTTAGATAAGCAGAAAAAGAGGAGGCCAGGGACAAGGCCCCTTCTCTAATGCTACTCAATCCAATTAGGTTTGATCCCACAAACTTCATGCGTTGAGCTCACCATGGCTGGTATTAAAGGAGTTAGAAAGGGAGCCTAGAAAATGACCCCTCCCTGAATTAAATACATAGAACTTGTGGTTTATGCTTGAAAAGTGGATACTGCATATATAAATCAAGACAGTAAAAGGCACTAATGGATCCCCAGCTCGGTTTCAAAGATGAACATGGACAACTGATGCCAACTGGAGCCTCACTGGGCTGCAGGTCTCTGGGCAATATAAAAATGAATTTGGAAAGACCCATCCCCAGGATATCAACCTTTCTCCATCCCCTTGGCAATTATACAGGTGGGGAACAAAATCCTTCTACTGTCTCATTTGTGGTAGTTCAGCAGGCTGGGGGAGAGGTAAACACAGGATGGTTATTCTACGTAGGGAGCGGGAGTGGACAACAGGATTCATTTTACTGGTGAAATCCTCACCATTCCTTGTGTAATAAGCCACTTGTCTATGGGCTCCATGTCTGAGTTCCCACCTTTACCTCTCCTCTGTGTTGAGAACAGAAATGCCCATGAAGAAATAAACCACAGCAACGCCCGTGATAAGGCAATAATGCAACATCAGTAAAACAGAATCATACACTGTGCACAGGGTCCTTTCCGGGGATATCCACCCCTCCCCGGTTCTGTTACCCTGCTCTGCTATCTGTGCATCAGAAAGAGAAGTCCCAGCCTCGTGGCTTCCTTGGAGCAGATAAGAACTAATCATTTCTTCCATGCTGATATTTTCAAACAAACTTGTTTGACATGTCAGAGGCTGAGGTTTCTGTTTTTCACAAAAGAGATCTGGATGTGGATTAGATGATTCAGAAATCCATCAGACCGTACAGAAATCCTTGTATTTAAGGCCTTCAGGAACATCCCTCATTTTTGGAGGTTGTCATTCACAGCAAACATTGTGTCTCCTCAAATTCTCTTAGTCTCCACAGACAGACTGGCCCATGCTTAGCCTGGCAACACCAGCCTCACAAAGGGGCCCACAGTCACGGCAGGGGAGGGTCAATAATCCTAGGTGGGTGAGATGTTTTGGCATTCTCTCAAACTGCACCTCTTTAAGGGTTTCACATCATCACCACAAGACTTGGGCTGGAGAACATACTACAAGGTGGAATCACTCCACCATCTCAACTTCTCCACAGTATAAAATCAGAGATGATTTTACAGCCACTGCCCTTCCCAGCAGAGATGACTTTGGGTGAGCGAAGCAGGCGCACGTCTATGGCCCCAGGCAGTAAGGGGCCTCCTCACCCGCTTCGCCTACCACAAAAGGTGCATTTGCCTCGGTCGGCAGCAGGAGAAGAAGGTTGCCCCTGGGGTCGGGGCCAGTGGCAGGGAGGTGGGGCTGACACTGGGGAGCTGGGGCTGGCGGAGAGGGGCTAAGGCCACTAAGGGGGCTGGCAGTGGGGAGCCAGGGCCACGGGGGGGACCTGAGGAGGGGCCTATAGGGTGCTCCTCATTGGGCCTTCGCCTGGGGCCCCCAATAGCCAAACGCCACCCCTGCTTCCCGGTTGCAACTCTGCAACATCGCTGTGGAAACGACAGCAATTCCCAACATGGAAAGTTAGCGTAATATATTTTTAGCTATCTTAATAAAACAAAGCAGCTGGAAACCTGGATAATCAACTCCCTATGACCAGCCAGCTCTCCATGGACCACAATGTGAGAACAACTGAATTACTTCAGGTTGAGGAGAAGGATTTTAACATAAGAGAACCTCACTTGAAGGAGATGCCGGGGAAGAATGTGCTGGAATAAGGCGGGGCCTTTTCCCATCTGCGCTGTAAATGAAATATCCTCCAAATAGCCTTCTGTCCTAATTAAACCACCCATTCGGTTATAGAGACAAGAGGCTACCAATAACTTTACTCTGATGACACCAGCAGGAGTTGATAACGTCTAGAAATTATCAGACTATTTCATTTCCTCTGTCAGCCTCACAACAATTTCTACAGTGTACTTTGTCTCCTAGCTATTCAGGGCGTACGTTTCTTCCCAGACAAGCAGGGCACATGTTAGCCAGTCATAAAATGGGCTACTTTGATTACGTGGAGCAGTCATCGGGACCTTTGAAAAGAGGGTGAAGATCTGAATTGCAGTGACACCCCACAACCCAAAGTTCAATAGTCCAGGAGAGTGACTGCTTTCAAAGACTTTGACCAGTCAGATTAGTTTAGACACGGTCCTTTGGACCTCCAGCAGAGTAACGGCTACGCTGGTGTGACAGACAGGTGGCTGCAGTGCCTGACGGTGTAAACGAAGAACAAGATGGCTAATGAGTAAGGATACGAGCCCCTTAGCAACGCGGGCTCTATTCCACTGGGGGAGTGTGTCACATTAGCACTCACCATTAACTCCAAAGTTAGCCAGCAACAAGGAAGGAATTAAAGATTCTGTTCTCAATAGTCTAAGGAGCAGCCAGCAGAGGGGCACACCTGATCTGACTCCCCCACAAATGTTCATTCCTATCTCTCACTGGCTCAGAATGAAAGGTCTCTGGGCTGACTGGATGTCTCGGAATATAATGCAACCCGCCTGCAAGTGAGAGAATGGGGATGACATCAGCATGAGGAGGGAGATGCAACAGCCGGTGGAGAAGGATGCATGCTACATTGGCTCCTGCACGCTCCCTAGTGGTCAATCCACAGCGAGGTCTGAACACCTTCGGCATCACTAACTTATACTGACGGTAAAACAAACAAGGCGCCCCGGGGCACTTTTAAAGACGAACACATTTATTTACAACAGAGTCTTGTGGCACTTTTAAAGACTAACAGATTTATTAATCGCATGAGCTTTCGTGGGAGAAAATCCCACTTCGTCAGACGCTTTGAAGATGGGGAACCTACAGAATGGGAGGAAGTTAAATGCAGGGAAATGTATGACAGGATCAGGGCAGGCTGTAACAGCAAATTAAAATAGGTGTTGGGATTCAAACACTGGGGAACAGCACATAGAAAGCTCACGCGATAAACAAATGTGTTGGTCTTTAAAAGTGCCACAGGACTCCTTGGTTGTTATACTGACAGCTATGGCTAGAGTACAAAGTGACAGGGGAGTTTAGGGGAATCGCTGGGAATTTCACTTGCTCCTAACTCAGCTCACATTCCTAGATGGGGCTGGACAAAGGAATTAAAGGCCCCTGTAGTGTGAGCGCTCATTGGTTGGTTATAACTTCATGTAGACTGTAAAACAAACAAGGAGCCCTGTGGCACTTTTACAGACTAACAAATGTATTTATTGTGTGAGCTTTCATGGGAGAAAATCCCACTTCGTCAGAAGTTCCCCATCTTCAAATGCAATAAATAAATGTGTTAGTCTTCAGAAGTGCCACAGGACTCCTCGTTTGTTTTTCTGAACTAGACTGACACAGCTATCCCTTTGGAACTTGTCTTCATATAGATTGTGTTTCTGCTGAACAATTACTCCAACTTTCATAGACAAGAACTAATCAAGGTTTCCCAGGCTCATTTCTGCAGCAGATCCCCCAGGAAGCTGCAAGATTACAGAAGCATGCACCCACTATGTTTTTGTGAAGTTATTTACGCTGAATGCACCGAGTGGCGATTCTCTTTAAGGAAGGTACTTGCTCCTAGATACTTATTTCAAAATTTGCCTTCCCCTGGCATCCATGGTATATTCAGTGAATCACTGGGGGAGGAGTGATATCAAGTGAAAAAAATCTAACTCAGACACAGATGTCTACACAGCAGCCTTGTGGCTCTCACAGGTTACGTTCCCAGGTTTGTGCTGGATTGCTTATTCAGAAGGCAATAATGTGGAGCAATGACCTACCCCTCCCGTGTTCTGTTTCCGAACATCCAGAGCAGATGCCAGTCCTTTGACGGCCTGCGGATCCTCATACGTCACACTGAAAGAAAGGAACAAACAGAATGCCATCACCGAATGCCAGAACAAATGCATTAGGCACTAATCTATTAGTCTGCCACTTATTTTATTTGAGACTAGCATGGGCCGTACCATTTTTATGACTGGCTAGAGTGCACTCCCAGTACACATCAAAATGCACTCTCTGACCCGAGGAGATTACAAATGGATTTCAGACGTAAGGCATCATGTGGTGCGGAAAAGACACAGGGGAAGTGGGAAGGAGGGAAGGACAGGCATCAAATATGATTACAAAGTTAATCACTGAAGCACAATGGAGCAAATAGGTTGGTTTGTTTAAATGAAACAGATGAGACTTTAGATGGAATTTAAATGACTGGGCAATGGCTTGGGAGGCCAGCTAGAAAGGACATTCCAAACACAGAGGACAGCACACAGGAATGTCGGACGACTGGGAAGCAGCAGGCACATGGGACTTGGGGGTTGTTCTCAGTGGTAGAGACGGGGTGCAAAATGTGGAGACTAGACAAAAAGCAGTTATGTTTATGTGAAACCTTCAAAGGAGGTGACAAGTTGCCTGAACACGATGTGGTGAAGAGGAAGCTGGCGGAGGGTAGAGAAGATAGGAGCTCATCTGAGAACAGATAGGGAAGAAGATCCCACCATTATCGGGATGGATGTGATGGGGATGTTGGCGGTGGTCACGGTCACCAATAAGTGAGATAAGGAAACACAGATGAAGGATGATGCACAAGCCTGGGTCATCAGATCCACCATCTGTTCGCAGAGAGCCAATCTTTAAGAAGGTATACAAAACTGCTATTGAAATGGGTCAGAACAATAGTGATTAAGCTAACGGACCATGAGCATCACTCCTCCTTCCTGCACAAGGGCTGGTCCTCTACTCTCGCAGATACCAACACTGGCCTGTAAATTAGCCACTGGGTGGAGCTACACACCTGACTTGGTGAAATACCTCTCTCTGGCACGCCTGCTTCCACCAGCGTGAGGGCCTGCGATACATAGATCATCACTTGCTTTTGCGGCAGAATAAGCTACAGCCTAGTCTGTTGGGAGCCGCTTCACTCTATTTTAACAGCATAAGAGCTAATGAAGGTACAATAATTCTCCCTTCGGAAATGATGGATTTGAATGTGCACTTGCTCCATTACCTCCCATACGATGGGGATGGAACAGTTTCACGTTTCATTTAATGCAACACACATAATGGAAACCCAAGACGGGATGTGGATTTCGATCCCACTATTATGTGCTTACCCCAGGCATACCACCTCAGTGTATTCAGAAACCCCCAGGGCTGATTTAAGCAGCTCTGAATTAAAATGCTGAAGAGATCAAATATACTAATACGACAGCTGGAGCAGTGTGGACATCTGTACTTAGGGCTGCCTAAGCCATCCTGTACTCAAGGACCACTCAGCTGTAACTTCCTAGCTGAGATTTTTCTAGCCCTGGTCTCTGCCTGACAAGGACTATATTTTGGGAGCACAAATTGAATGCAGTGGACAGTTCCTGAGAAACGGGATTAAAGCTGCATGTGACACTATGTAGCTGCATTTCTAAGGTGCCTGTCAGGACAGGATATGTTCCTATTGAAGTACTTGGACTTGCTTCCAATTTGAACCAGGAAGAGACCTAAGAAGGGGTATGTGGAATGAAAACACTTGGCCGTATCCTTTTAATGAGCCTCACAGGAGGGAGATCAAAAGCTTTCAGAATAAGAGGGTGGGCTCCTTTTCCATTTAAGAACATGCATGTCTATTTAGTTCCTGGAAAAGTACCTGATCTGCAGCCCTGGAGACTGACGGCTTGTTTTCTACAGAGCGGCAGCTGCTGAAGGACCTTCTTCATGCAGCCCAGCCAACACACTGATCTGGAGCAGCCGGAAGCAGGGTGAGATGGGAATTCAGTTCCCAGCCCTCAGTGGTTGTAACTATTGCTCATTAATGGACCTGTACAGGGTTTGAAGCCATGCCCTACTGGTGAAAGCCTCTAAGGGTAAGTCTTCACTGCAGACAGACTCTCCTGGCTGGCCTGTGCTAACTGTCTTGGGCTCCTGAGGCTTTGGGACTGTTCTATTGCAGTGCAGACGTTCTGATTTAGCTGTAGCGCGAGCTCTGAGACCCTCCTAGGTCTACCCTGCAATAAAACAGCCCAAGCCCAAGTCAGCTGGCCTGGGCCAGCCATAGTTTTTAATTGCAATACAGGTTTACCCTAACCCACTGCTAGTCTCCCGAAGCTGACTCTAATGCTAACTCTTCCAGGTTACTCAAGGGGAGGTTAATTCCCACACACACCCTGTAGGAAAAGAATTTAAATGATATAATTTCTAAGTTTCTCAGTGGCTTGGAAATTAAGAGGTGACATGAGATGGCACCTGAAATTACTGAACCCATCTAAAATGGACCTTGGCCCATAAAAACAACCTCTCCACCTACCCAAATAAGCCAATGAAATCCTGTGGCTGAAAACCGAGATCAAATGAGGGAAGAGGACAAAAATCCACTTAATTAGAGCTATAAAATTGTTTTGAGCTGAGGAGGCCTCGCATTTTTGTTCCCTAGGAATACCGAGCCTTTAAAAACCAAACCCAACTTACTTCTTCCGTTGGT
The DNA here is from genome assembly GCA_007922175.1 of Pelusios castaneus. Taxonomy (NCBI): domain Eukaryota; kingdom Metazoa; phylum Chordata; order Testudines; family Pelomedusidae; genus Pelusios; species Pelusios castaneus. The sequence continues at coordinate 5,956,717 of ML685786.1, read as the reverse complement.
CAGCCAAGGAACTGCCTCTCGTCTGAGCAAACATGTCGAAGTCGTCTCGAGGGTTACAGTGTTGAAGAGAGCTGAGTGTTCCGCTGACGCTGTTCGTGCCCAAGTCTACAATAACAGGAGAGTAGAAGGAAGTAATCCAATAGTGACCTGGGAGCACGCACGACTGTCAGAACTACCTGGACACACAAGAAACCAGCCGCAATCTAGGGTAGTGACTGCAAGCTAGATGACAGCCAGTGAGCACCGATTACGTGTAAAGGAGGCACCACGTTGCCCAGTCCACACGAGGGTTGAAACTGTGCCTAGCCACAACCTTGTTTAGGCATGGTAGCTGCTAGCAGCTTTTATCCTGAGCAGTGTGAATAGAGATTTCCCATCTCGCAAGAGCCTGATACAGACTATACCTCCTAAGCAGCGTAAAGCCACCTTCTCTCCTCCCCTCCCCCAGTTTCACTTTGTTTCCGAGATCCAAGGCAGGGAGGGAAGGAGGAAAAACTGAAACACAGGAAAGCAAGTGGAGAGGAGATGAAGAAAGTTAATGGAATGCGAGAAAGTCATTTGCAGTTTTCTGTATTCCGAATTTGCATTGATATTCTATTCGCTTCACACGATGCTCTCAGTGCTAGGGAGCAGTCACAGCTACCTCGCTAAGTTTAAACAGTTTCCATAAATTCACAGATTTATAAAGCCAGGAAAGACCCCTGGGGTCATTTGGTCTGACCTCCTGTGTAAAACAAGGCACAGGATACCCCAGAGTTAGTTCCTATGGCATCTCTCTTGGAAAAGCATCCAACTGGCATTTAAAAATTGCCAGCGATTGATGCATAACTCTTAAGTTGCTCCAGTAGCCAATTATCCTGCCTGTTCAAAGTGGGGACCTTACTTTCAGTCTGCTTCCATCTGCATCCTTCATGGACTGTGGACAGGCAGCACAACAGGACACAGCCTTCCAGGAGCGGGCACACCGCTGCCAAATATGGCAGGAGCCAAACCGTTTACTCCTGCTTGATATTCCCGTTCATAAATCCAAGGATCACGTTAGCCATCTTAGCTGCAGCATCATCCTGGAGGCTGATGTTCATCTGATTGTCCACCCTGACCCCTAGTCAAGAGTCCCGCATCCTGTAAGCGGGTCTGCCTTCTTTGTTCCTAGATGTAAATCTTTACATTTGGCCCTGTAACAATGCATCTTGTTTGCTGGCACCTATCTTACCAAGTGATGCAGACTGCTCTGTATCCGTGACCTGTCCTCTTCATTTACCACTCCCCCAACATCTGTGCCGTCTGCACACTTTACCACTGATGTTTCAAGGTCCCCCTCCCCAATCTTTTCAACATGTTTTACAAATTTCATATTTTAATTGGTTTTAAATCCCGACACTTCTTGTGCTAATTCCAAATGCTCAGGGTGAAATATTTACTGTTCAGTAAGGCTGCATGCTACAAAGCCTCTGTCTCTAGGAAGGGGAAAGCTTTTTTGTGCAAGAATTCCAGTCTTCTCAGCTGCAATTCTTAGTCCTGGGTTGCTCTCCATTGTTAAACTGGCTGGGAATACAATGCAGAGGTCGAATGGAGGGCCCAGCTCAAGAGTCCTTTATCTAGCTTAAAACGCAAGATTTTGCACTCAGATAAAACTGTTCACTCGGGGATTTCAATTATAGTTTGTAAAAGCACTTCTAAGACTCAAACCTGATGGAGCAGGTAAATGAGTAATATCCCAACTTTACAGATAGGAAAATGGAAGCACAGGGATGAAATGAACAGCCCAAGGCGACAGTGTGATAGACTACAGCCCATTTCCAGCCCCTTTTCCCCTGTTCTAACCAGCTGGAAAATGCTTTTTAGCCCCAGCTCTTCTTAATGTCACCACGTTGTTATCAGTGACTACTACCTCAAACAAAATCCATGCTCCTGTTAACCCATAATGACCCAAACACAGGGCCACCACAGAGTGGCCAGAGACTAGCTGCATGCAGCTACTGTTCCACGCTGATCTGCCATTTAAAAACCAGGCACTTACCAAGCCCTGCGAGTTGCGAGGAAAGTGACGATGCAGGTGCTGTGTTCCCCACCATGGGGCTCACTACGGCTGGAGAGCCAGGGCCCAGATCTATTAAATTGTCCTCCGTTACCTCACTCAGAACCTGTTGGGACAGTCAAGAGGGAAGATTTGACTTCCTGCTGAGCAATTGTAACAGAGACCAAATGAGGAGGGATGCTTCCTAAAAAGACCTCTCTGGGAAGTGTTGCAAAGGGACATACTTGAATTAGGCTCTTAGATACCCCGGTGAGGAATGCAACACAAGTAGAGAGTAGAGATATTTATCGTGCTGGGTCGCTGTCCAAAAAGTAGCATAGGTTCGGCATAAAAGCATGAATTGCTTTTATGGTGTTAACCCACCCAACACACCCTTGAAAAAAAAACTCACGCATCTCCCACATCACCTCTGAATTAGTTAAACTTCCCTCTGTTCCCTCACCCTGTTCAGCTTTGGAACTGTATTATGGGAACGGCCGAGTCCAAAAAGGCCTCTGTCGTTCACCTCCATTTTGTATATTAAATACAAATCAGCCACGGAAATGTTCTCCGCCGTACTAATGCGGACACTACACGTGTGTGGCAGAAGTTTCCCCTGAGCGTACCACGACTGTGGCAGGTGAATTGGGTACTTACCCCATTACTGGCGCTCTGTGCCGAACGGCCTGATCTGTACCGTTCAAATCTGTCACAGAAGAAAAGAGAGAAGAGACCATCAAAGCCACACATGAACACTGAGAAAGTCAAGGTCCAGTCAAAGCCAGGATACAGCAGTGATAGCTTTCCGTGGCTCCTGGAGGGATCTCCCAGCTGCTAGGGAAGAAGAGGGGAAATTATTGGAGGTTGGGTTCTTGGGATCCAGCAGGGATTGTGTTGACTAGTTTGCTCTTCCAGCACACGGGAGTCAATACAGCTAGTAGAGGAAGCTGCACAGCTTCTTTTCATCAGCTGCCACCTGAAGAAATGGGATAGGAGAACTTGGAGCCAGAAGGATAAATAATATCCCTGGCCAGAGATGAGTGTTGCTCCAACGTAGGGGCCCCCAAGCCCAAGAATTTCTGGCTGTACAGACCAGAATCCTATCCCAATTCTGCCAGAGGAGCACCTACAGTATGGTCCTTTCCCCACAGACCCCTCAGCTTCATGGGTCAGTCCCCTCACCTAAGCCTTTCACAGCACTCAGCAGCTGCTCAGAGCAAAAACCCAGGCATAAAATAAACTACTTCCGCTAAAAGAGACTGATCAGAGGAAAAAGACTGGCTGGTCAGGGTCATTTTTTCCCCACAAACTATATGTCTGTTGCCCAGACTCAGCCTTAAAAGTTGCTAGAAATGGATTTTCCCCAGGGCTAGCCTCACATAGATCTAAGAACAGCCACACTGGGTCAGACCACTGGTCCATCTAGCCCAGTATCCTGTCTTCTACAGTGGCCAATGCCAGATGCTTCAGAGAGAATGAACAGAACAGGGCAATCAATCATTGGGTGATCCAGACCATCATCCGCTCCCAGCTTCTGGCAAACAGCGTCTAGGGACAATCAAGAGCATGTTTTTTCATCCCTGCCCTTCCTGACTAATGCCATTGATGGACCTCTCCTCCAGGAACATATCTATCCAGCTCTCGTTTGAACACTTATAATTTTGGCCTCCACAGCATCCCCTGGCACTGGCAGCAAGCACCACGGGGTGACTGTGTTGTGTGAAGCAGCACTTCGTTTGGTCTGCTTTATACCAGCTGCCTGTTCATTTCACTGGCTGGCCCCTGGTTCTTGTGTTACGAGGAGTAAATAGCAACGCTTCCCTATTCACTTTCTCCAAACCAGTCAAGATTTTATAGACCTCTCATATCATTTCTTAGTCATCAATCTTCCAAGATGAAAAGCCCCAGGTTTTTTAATTTCTCTTCATACAGAAGCTGTCCCACATCCCTAATATTTTTTGTTGCCCTGCTATGTACCTTTCCCAATTCTAATGTATCTTTTTTTAGATGGGGCATGCAGCATTCCAGATGTGGGCATATCATGGATTTATAGAGTGGCATTATGTTATTTTCTGTCTTTTTATCTATCCTTTTCCTAATGGCCCCTAACATTGTTAGCTTTTTTTTTTTTTTTTAAACTGCTGCTACCCACTGAGCAGATGTTTTCAGAAAACTATCCACAGTGACTCCAACAGCTCTTTGTTTGAATGGTAGCAGCTAATTTAATCCCCATCATTTTATATGTAGAGTTGGGATTATGTTTCCCAATGTGCATTACTTTGCATTTATCAACGTTAAATTTCATCTGCTATTTTGCTGCCCAGTCACACAGTTTTGTGAGATCCCTGGGTAACTCTTCGCAGTCTGCTTTGGACTTAACTATCTTAATTTTGTATCGCTTGCAAATTTTGCGACTTCATTGTTTACTCATTTTCAGGATGGTTTATGAAATGTTGAACAGTACTGGTCACAAAATAGACCCAAAGGAACATCACCATTTAGCTCTCTCCATTCTGAAAACAGATAATTTATTTCTTCCCTTTGTTTCCTATCTTTTAACCAGTTACAGATCCAGGCGAGGACCCTCCCTCTTATCCCATGACGGCTTACTTTTCTTAAGAGCCTTTGGTGAGGGACCTTGTCAAAGGGTTTCTGAAAGTAAGTAATCCACTGGATCACTCTTGTCCATATGTTTGTTGACACCCCCAAAGAATTCTAGAAGATTGGTGAGGCAAGATTTCACTTTACAAAAGCCATCTGTTACCCTCTTCTCCTTTTCCTGAAACCCACCAAAACTTTTTGAAGTCAGCCTCTTTCTGAATCAATATCATTTAGAAACCCCAACCCCTTCCACTCGGTATGAAAGCCAGGACCCACACACTTTCATACAATACCACAGGCCTTCTGCCAGCAGGACAAAAACACATGAAGGAAAGGTCCGAGTGAACTGCAAAGATTTCTTAAACTAACAGTGGAAGCTAATGTTATTAATTAAGTGCAAACAGAAAGCGATGTTCAGGCCCAAATTGCTGTACCTATGGAACGTCTGTGTGCTCAGCTTCTCTGAAAGACCAAGCTCCATCTTCCTGCAGTTGAGCTTCCACAGATGGAAGCCTCCTCACAGTCCAACACATTTCTCACTGAAAACATTTACAAGCCACTTTCTTCTCTTACCCAATGAGTTCAAATTCAAGACATCAGTCCCTGCTTGCATCCACTGATAGCAATCCATGACATCAGTGATGCTAGAACCAAGGATAAACCGGTTCCCACCAGTTCAAAAGTCAAACCTACGCCATTCCTCTGCAACTTTTTTCCTCTTTTCCGTTTTTTCTTTTTTTAAAAAACTGTGCAGTTGACCTTTAAGCATATAATGCAGTAGGAAGCTTAACCCCTATGACGAGATCCCAGATGGTGGAAGTTTAAGCATTTCTCTCCATTTAAAAGGTGATCGGCCTCATTCTGAGGCTTCATCAGAGACATTTGTACTCTGCTATTTGTAAAATCCTGCTCTCAGGCACTAACTTGTCCCAATTCATAGGATAGGAACAATTTTAACTTGGAAATTCTAAAGAGACTGGTGAAAAAGACTAGGTGAAATGGAATGGGAAATATGGATTTTTTGCATCAATATGCAGTTTTTCGGTGACAGCATAAAGTCACAGAGCTCAGGTCTAATTTATTTTTTAAAGACCTTTATAAATGAGGCTGGTATTACCAGTAGAGGAAACAAGCACCCTTTTTTAATAGGTTTGCTCTTGCAGTAATCATTAAGGGAAAGGTTTAAACTTCCCAGCGAGTGCTACATTTAGCAGGATATGTAATGTAACAGCAGTTTTTTAAAATACATTTCTGGTTTTTAATTTAAAAGATAGGGGCCCAGCCCTTATCTGCAACTTTTACAAACCAATGTTTTGAGAAGTCGTAGCTACATTCAAATTAGTTCTCTTTTCTGAGATTCTAAAAGAAAACAAAATTCAATGGCTATGAAAAACATCTCAACCGCTTTTAAAACCAACATCTGTAAGCCTTCTTGGGGGAGGAGGGAAGAAGGCCAATCACAATGGAGAACACATCTATTCTTCATACTAATTTCTTGCTCCAGAGTTCCCACAATTTGCTTTGCATTTCACATGATGACGGCTCTTATTGGTTGCTTAATAATTTGTCCTGCTTTTGTGAGAAAGCTCAAAATGTGAGTGTAAATAGGATTGTTGGAAAAGGTGTCCCACCTTTCATATCTAAGGAAGACGTTATTTAAATCATCATTCACATGCAGCAGTTCCTCTGTGACTTCTTCATTGGCCACTCGGGAGATAAGTTCCACAATTCTCTGTTGCATAGCTCTACAGGTTCGGTTCAATTCCTAGGGAAATAAATTACACATACATATGATAACCAGTGAAGAACAACCATACTTGCTTGGGCCCTTTTTGCATTGCTGGCTCAGAGTTCTCAAACATCTGAAAAGCACCAACACAAGCAGGATTATGGAAGATTAAACGCCACCTGTGGAAACACACCCTTCAGAACGACCGTGGCCTAAAACCTTGAGGGCTTATTAATGATTCAAACTCCAGGTTCTTCTTTAATCATAAATACGGGGCAAAGATTTTTGAAAAAATAAACACCTATAAATTATTTTCATAAATATTTTGGAGACTAAGCACACTAAAGCCAGGGCCTCCTGGAATGGAGACACCCAGCTTTTCTGCCTAGCAGCCCAAAGCACCGAAGGGGCTGGGGAGGAGATAGAGAAGTGACAGCTAGTATTTGCCACCGGATGGGCTAGACACAGTGAAGCAGCCACAGTGAAGAGGAGGCACCCGACAAGATGTGTAAATGTAAGCGACTGCGAGAACTCAGAGATCATTGCTGAACCTCATTCTGGGTAGCGGAATTACGTAACATCAAACAGCAGAGTCTCATTGTGGTCACTGCATTCACTGACGAAGTGTAACCCGAGGCACCAAGTCATTATGGAAAGGCAGCTGGACATTTAACCAGGAACCTTAAAGGCTAGGCTGCATAGAGGTGTGTATCATAGAAGGCTTTCACCCCAAGGGACATGTGTTCAAGTTTGACTTAGTTAAGCTTCTCAGAGACCTTGGCCATCATTAGTTATTGAGTAGACTTTCACCTCTGGCAGTCTCAGAGGTCCCAGGGATGCAATTGTGTGGATCCGAGATTAACATTGATACATCCAAAGAGCTGCCTGTCGCCACCGTCACGGCCCAGCTTTCTCCAACGAGCACAGGCTTTTCAACCAAATCATGTTCCCCACCTCTTCTCTCATCCCTCCCCAGAGAGGAAATTCAACCCTAAACAAGGATGACTTGTTGGTACCTAACCTTTGGGATGAAAGCAAAACCTGTTTGTTTTCCCTGCTTGGTCTGACATTCTAAGCTCTGGATAAATTTCACGTCATGCAATCCAGCTGCCTCACCCGCTTGAGGAACGTGCTCTCCAATGTCAGCTCTGATCCCATCACTTTAGAAGCAGATTGTGACATTTCAGACGTTTGCTTGCTGCCGCGGTGGATAGGGCTGACAGTCCCTATCTATTCTGCTCAGACTTGGCTCTTGAGCAGGCTGTTTACATTTAATTGTGGAGGAAAATGTCAGGAATTATTTAAGAAGCGTGACTGTATAAAACCTCAAACCAAAAAATCCTGCACATTAAGTAACCAGCTCACACCTTTCCTCTTTTAAAAACAAAAACAGCCTTTCTCCTCGATGCTCCACATTTAGGCTGCATCCAGGTGGAGAGGAGAACCTGTCTGAATAAAGCATCGCTACTGTCGCACTTCACTGTGAGATTACACTGGGCCAGGATTTTCCCGGTCTTTCATAAATGTAAATGAATTGTTCTGGGTTCTTTTGGTCTGCCGGTTTCCTGGAAGCTGCTTTTGTTGATCAATCCAATCCAAACAGCTTATCTATTGTACAGACTCTCATCAAGCTGCCGTGATGGCTTGGAGACAGAGGCTGCTGCAGGGAGACTCCAGTGTTTGGCCTGACATCAAACGCTGGTGCACCACAGAAAGCAATTCCCTACTTTACTCCAGCTAGGCCACCCTGGGGGCCCATCCTCCCACTGGCCAAGTGATGAGATGATGCCTGCTCTTCCAAAGTAGGCCAAGCACAGGAACAGGGACAAGAGCTGGAAAATCAGGGCATCTACCCCATGTTTGCACAGTGTGACCTGCTTGCCCCAGTATGCTTCAGGAACGTGGTGGGCCTTGGCCCCAAACTGGCCTCTGTGGCAGGCTGTGCAAGAAGCAGCCAATTAGAGAGGGGCTGAGAGGAGCAGCTGTCAGATCCAGGCAGGCCAGCTAAGGACTGGTCAGTTCCACGCTGGAGTTCAAGGAGGGAGGACTGGCAGGCAAGAAGCAGCTAGCACCCAGAGAGCTAGAGATTGCTCCTGGCGGGCTGTGGGGAACGTACTGGAGTTGGAGGGGGACAAAGCACGTAGCTGCTATCTCTAGGGTGTCTGGGCTGGGACCTGGAGCAGCGGATGGGGCTAGTCAGGTGACGTGGCCAGAGGGCTGTGTTAAGACGACGTTGCCATGGTCCTTGGAGGGACGTGTGTCTGGGAGCAGGGGTGACGAGCGATGCACCATTGGGAGAGGGCGTACTGGCCTGCGCAGCTAATTCCCAATTCACCCAGCAGGAGGCACCAGCATGGCGAGTGCAGCCCTGTTACAGGGAACAAGACATGAAGCCTGGGGGATGAACTCAGTCCCGCTAAGGGTGGCTCTTGTGGAACACGGTTGACGTGAGCCATTCATGGAGTTGAAGGCCAGAAGGGGCCATTAGGATCACTGAGTCTGACCTGCACAAGCCGGAGAACATCAAGCGGGTTCCTACAGTTAGCCTGTGACTTCTGGTTGAGCTAGAGCACTGTTTAGAAAGAGCCGTCTAATCCGGATTTAAAGAGCTCAATGGCAGGATATGGGGCTTTCTTGCCATTACAAAGAAAATCTTGAATGTTTGCGTTGGTCTTCATCTCAGTTTCGATTCTTTCTCCAGGTTCCACCAAAGCATTAGTGAAGGTTTAATGAGCTGGCAAAGTTCCCCCGAACAGGGCCGAAGTTTGCCCGGAGTGTTTCACGTACCTCCAGTGCACGTAGCAGCCAATAAGCATCACTACTGCCCAATTAAGGCACATCTCTGGTACAGAACTGGGCAAACCAAGGAACTGAAGTGAACTGTAGGAAAAGGACATACCATCATGCTGGGCTGCAGGCACCGATCTGTTGGAAAAAACATGCTTACCTGAAGTAACTCAAGATCTGATGAATCCTCCTGGCCAGGGACCATTTCTGTTAACATTTCCGACATCACGTTCGTGTTCCCACGAACAACATCCAGTTCACTGCGCAGCCGGGCGATCTGTTTTTTTGGGAGGAGGGAAAGCAAGGGCTATGTTACCTTTCAGCTTTAAGCAGAACATTTTTAACAACAGGCTCTGCAACTTCCCTCCTTCTGTGATCTGATTTGGTAACAGTACATCTCACCCTTTTCATTGGAGGCCACAGAGAAGCCACAGGCTGGTACATCTGATCATAAAAAAAGGCAGATTCCTCTAGATAAGGAACATTTTAGACCAGTGATGAAGACAGAAGCGCTGAAAGATTATTCACTGGCTGGGCAGAATTCCATTTTTATTCTGATTTTGATACTTATCGTTCAACTGGATTTTTAAGACTTGCCGATTTTAACAAGCTTTATTTGTACAGTTGCTGGAAATGAAGGGGGCGGTGGGGTTAGGATTAGGGGACACCGACAGTGGGGCTGTAAATGGCTCCCTGTGTGGCTGGCGGCATTGAATCTCTGCAGGCATGAGGTGTGGAGAAGGCTGTGCTCCTGGCGGAGCAGAGCAGACTCCCAGCCAAGACCACAGGGACGACAATGTGCTCTTGGCTGTAGGAGAGGACATCCTGCTGTGGAAAGGCTGCTGCCTGGGGATGGAGCCATTCAGCAACAGCAGCGTGTCCCTACAGTGGCCAAGGACAACGACTCCGCCCAGTCTAGGACAGGAACTGGACGCTCCTCAGGGCAGGGACTGAAGTCTTCCTAGCACCAGCCGAGTCTGCATGCCATCAGCTCTGGGGCAGTGCAGGCTGCCTTCTGCACCACGGCCCTGCTTCCTCACTTGCATCAGAACAGGACTGCAGAAGGCTCCCTGCGCTGCCGCAGGGCTGGCGACACCCACTCTCTGCACCAACCATCACCAATCGATTTTTTTTCCTGTCGATTTCACTGTCAACTGAGATCAGCATTTACCGAGCTTTGTCAATTGCAATCAAATCCTGCCAAGCCTAGCTATTCATCACCATGACAAAGCCAGCTGTGCTAACCCTCAGCTGGAAACGCAGCAGCCAACAAGAAGGGCAGCTAAATTAAACAGAATTATGTTACAAAACATTCCGCTCATCTCTCAAAATGAATACAAGTGAGGGAAGAGGAGGGCTGAACTCTGGGTACGGACTTTTCCGCTTCAGAGTCACATTCACTGTGTTTCAGAGGAAGGATGGCCCGATGGTTAGGGTGCTAGCAAGTTCATTTCCCAGACTCCCGCTGTGATCTTGGCCCCATCACTTAGTGTCTTGGTGCCTCAATTCCCCATCCATGAGGTGGGAACAATAGGACTTACCTATCACACACAAGCTGGGAGGATGAATAAAGATTGAGATACTCAAATACTACAGTATTATGGGTCACATGCTTGTATCTAAGATAGATACAGCTGTAAGAAAGTTGCAACCCACCATTTTGTTGTGGAAACCCCAACTTTTAACACACAACTTTCTACAGTTGCCACAAATCTGAGTAGGGCTTGCATCAGATTGCAATGCCCCTTACTCACATTAGACCTGGCCACCTCCCGTCCCAGCAGAGGGATGGCTGGATTTAATTTGAGCAAGTGGCATTTCAACCTGGCGGACAGGGTCGCACCACCACTCAGGTTTGGCCCACTCCATCCTCCTGCCACCCTTGACTTTGAGAGCCAAGCAGGACGCACAACATCTCTTCTCTGCTGCCGCTCTGCTTTGGAAGTCTGCCTTGAACTGCAGACTTTGACAAATTGTGGCCACAACTTTTGAACAACAAAACGCACAACTTTCTTACAGCCTTGAAGACAGATCTATTTCATAGCCCACAGCAGGATAAATGATTACGAGACAAAACCAGGGCTTGGTTACAGCTGACAGGTCCCCGGGCTGACTTATTGAGCTAAGAGCTGTGAACACCGCTGCCCTGAAATAACCAGAATTACATCCCAGTACCTGTTCCGAATTGGCCGTGATGGGCCCCGTCACATTCAGAGGTGGGGCTTGCGGAGCTGAATATGCTGTTGGAGATGGTGATGAATAGGAACTCGTGCTTGTCCTTTGCTGGGACTGGGACACATGCATGTTTGCTGCTGGATCTACTTCAGGGACACTCTGTCACACCAGAAAAACAAAGGGTTCAAATGCTGCCACTGCTGGGTTTTCATCCGCCCGAGGCAATAGGCACACATACAGGCCATAGCTGCAGCTTCAGGAAAAGGTCAGTTTTGTTATGCGTACAAGCTGATGTATCAGAGCACAGAGGTGGATGAGCAATGACAAGCTAAGTTCATCTCTTCTGTCCCATAACATTTAGCTCCAATTTTCCTCCACAAAAAAAGGTGAGAAACAAGTGTCAGAGAAGTGAAAGAAATTTAGCCTAGAAATTACGTTACATTTTATTAACTCATTTTCTCTACACCAGGGCTTGACAAACCTGGGTGCCGAGTCGCCATGGCGACTGGGGTCTGTAGCCTGGCACCTAGCTCCACTGCAGGAATGCAGCGGAGGAGCGACTTCTGGCAACCAAAAATAAAACTGCTGGCACCTAGCAGGGAGCCAATTTCGTCGAGCCCTGCTCTACACATATTGTGGGTAATTTATTTTGCTGTCCCAATTGTAAGTGCATTTCCTGGTTTTGGTGTATTTAAATTAGTAGCTGTATTACTGCATACCATATATTTTCACAGCAAACAGTCTGCAAATTTGTGATCAATAGGTTTGCTTCCCAACGGTAATAGTCAACTTTAGTCTATAAGCCCTGATTTTCAAAGGTGCTGAACACCTGCAGCTTGTGCAAAGTCATCGGGTGCCGTGATCGCCGAGCACCTTTGAGACTACTGGCTTCTTGTGATGTCCCCCATGAATTGTGTAAAGCAAAATACAAGTACACAAAATGTGGAACGGAACACTTGCTTGCGTACTAAGCAACTTTCGAAAATCAGGCCATCTTTGTTCATCCACACAGGATTCACTGAGGGCAATTCCCCCATATTGCCAGCAGAAATTACTGTCCTCTCTGGGCAAGACAATTAAATCTCAACACACGATCCTGTCAGGGCTGGTCCTGAGCAAATTAGTTACGTTTGTGTGGCAGTTTGGTGGCACATCTTGATATTCAGTACAGGGCAAGCGTATGAAACTCTTTCAAACTCATTCTGTTCTTGAGCCGATGTTTGTTTCAAGGGCAGCAATCCCAGAAGTTTATCAGCCTATAAACCCAGTTCCCTTATTTTTTCCATTCCCTTTTACTATTGAAAAAGCCATCCAGTTGAGAGAACATTTGGGGCATGTTTAATAAGTCTGCAGCTGCGGGAAAGAGCAGAAGTTAAAAGAGTAGCATCCAGTTACTCATATGGCCCAGAAAAATGCTTACCCTCTGTGGTGTGTGTATTGGAGATAGAGCATCAAGGTCTGCCATAGGAAACTCTATCCCTTTCCTTTTGAGTTCTTCATAAATATGCACCACTCCAGTTAGATCAGGGCTACTTCGAAATGCATCTGCCCAAGCCTGGAAAACACCACACAGTATTATTCTTAAGACTTCCATACGATTTGCAAGTTCCCATCTGCCTCTTCCATCACACAACTCAGAGCCAAACCAGAAATGCATACATGCACTGCAGTCTCAAAGCAGACTGTCCATACCTGATCTGGTCTGAAAGATTCTGCGTTTCTATCCAGCTAGTTGAGAGAAAATAAATGGGGATTCACACTGTATAGCAGTTCCACATAACAATTACACAGGCAGAAGCTGTTAATGACATCAAGTCCCAGAAATGTCCTCATTTAGTTATATCTGGTGGTACATTGATATTTACTCTCAGACTTAACACTAGCCCTACAGTCAACTTTGAGACAGAAGACTCCAGCAATTTAAGTATAATTCCTAGGAAATGTAATAAAAGATGTTTCACCAAAAAAAGGCCAAAGGAAGATCTAAGTACACACACAAAGAGCTCTTAGGTGATACTCCAAAAGACCGTTACAAGTTTGGTCCACATGGCTTCTCATGTGAAAGAAGCCATATGGAGGGTGAAGTACTACTGTTAAATCAGGGAGCTATTACGAGAAACGTGGGTAAGCGTGGAACAAGTTCTCCATGGATGCCCACCACGTAGTCATTTTCTGAAAAAAATTCTTTGGCTATTTTCACCCCACAAAAGTTTTCAGCCATCATTTCAGGCAAAGATAAAATAGATGAAAAACAAGTGTAAGTATGTTACTTACACACTTGCTCTGATCACTTCTAGAAAATTGTTTTTAGTACCCTGGTATGTTCAGGGAAGAATCCATCCTCTCTCGGAGACTAATAGTTCTGGTGCCCAACACCATCACAGTAAATTAACTGCATCACTTGTTCAGATGCAATAGGAGTTCCACCAATCCTGTTCAGCAGGAGAAACCCTCTCCAATTGGCAAGAGCCATTCAGGTTTGAAAGGTCAGTTTCAAGGAAACTTCCTTAATTACAGCAGAAGCATCCTTCTTGCAGAACCATTCTTGTACTGTCTTGATGTTTTTAATGCACGTGAGTAGCCATTTAAATCCATTTCTACGGAACAGCATGTTCCACTCTGCCTTTCTATTGGCAATTACCTAATGGAGCGAAAGGGAGAGGTGAGCGCTATGTCACCACTGCACGGAGTGACTCATTCTCAGAATACCACCGCGTGTACACTGCATTGCTGCACAGAGCCTTCACTATGGGCTGGTTGCCCCAGGAAGAGGGACTACTGCACACTGGCTTCCTCTAGTTATTTCTGCATCCAGTTCAAAATCAGTGAGGTCACATCCTCCAGCTCTGTGGCTTCCTACTCTTCTACCTGCTAATCTGGCCCCTTCTCGGCACTTCTCCACCCCTGAAGAAAGGAATCACACTTTAATTTGTGGGGCTCTGCCTCCATGGAACTCCCTCCTAGGGAATCATCTCCAGTCTTTAAATTTTGCCTTTTGATTTGAGATCCTTTTGCGGGGCTCAGCTTTCACCTGGACAGTGCCCTGGCTAGGCAGGGGGATCTTCAGTTCTCTCCACGTCCAAGAAGCTGAACCACTAACTCCTGTTTCCAAAAGTTGCAGCGTGGCATAGTGAAGGCCCTGCCTGTTAGATTTGAACATGTGAGCACCTGATCCAGGCGAGAGCCATAGCCTGGCAAAACATTTCTAACGTACAGGTTTAAGTTGGCACTACCTGAAGAAATTAAATGTTTTGTGAAATCTCCTGGTTGAATAGAGAGGCCAAACTGGGTGCCCGAATTGTTATCGTCAACTTAGTCACTACAATATTATTTGTTTTATTGTAGCACCTAGAGCATCCAGCAAAGACCAGGATGTTAACAGGTGAGGCGCTTCCAGTATTTTTGTTAGAGCCACTGTACACGGCACTGATAAGAACTCATCTTGAATACTGTGCACAGTTCTGGTCAAGAAAGACAGATTCAGACTAACAGCTTCAGAGAGGGCCCAGGAGGCTGATCAGGGGACTGGAAAGCCCATTCATTAGAGGAGTCTAAACCAGGTTGGCTTGTTTGGCCTTGCAAAACGAAGGCTAACGAACATAACAGAGTAAACATTAGGAAGGGAGAAGAGCTATTTAAGCTAAATAAGAATGTTGGCACAAGAACAAATGGATATAGATGGGCCACGCATAAATTTAGGCTAGAAATCAAAAGAAGATTTCTAGCCATTAGAGGAGAGAGGCTGTGGAACAACTTCCCGGTAGGAGTCGAGGGGGCAAAGGACCTAGCTAGTTTTAAGTTAGAGACACAAAGCCACCACCCAATTCACAGCAATCCACACACAGGAAAGACCCAGAGGTGTAACAGCTAAGGATGCTTCAGAAGACCCTTGCACAGTGTCTTCCCATACTCCTAGCTTGTGCTTTTCATCCTCACTTATATAAGTATTAAAACTCCCTATGATTGACCCGTAAGTCCTCAGAAGAGGGGAAGTGTGAGCCATTAAAATGCTATAATGAAGTGGAACTGGGAAGAGACTGCAGACCCTTTCATGAGAGCGCAAATAGAGCAGCCTCAAAGCTGGATGAGATGCAAGTTGTTCCAGGTTTACGGCCTCCATCGGTACTGCATGTCTGTGTGCGCCCATCAGGCAGCTACAATGTCTTCTGCAGTCCTTTTCTCTGAATTATCAGGCAATCAAGAAAACAAAGTCACTCACCACCTCTGGCAAAGCAAAGACGCGGTGACAGGAGCCAGCCACGGGCAACTCGTCACAATTTCCATTCTGTTTACGCCAGCAGGCATTTCGTATTCTAACCCAATCAAGGCTCTTAACCCCACTGCACCAGATCTATTCAGATATAAATCTATGTAACTAGATAGAGCAATTACTCTGGCTTCATGGAAATGTTGCAATCCCAGGGTGTCACGTTAGCCAGCATCTTTTAAAAACCCTGCAGAAGCCATAGTAAGGAAACAAACACACTGGTGCTAAGAAGTTTCTGTTAATAGCACATATGACAGCATCATAGAACAGTGACCTCAACATTGGCTTCCCCACAATAGGGAGGGAACGTGTGGAGGTTCGCTCAGAGTAAGAGGAGTCTCTTTTGAATTGTTCTATTAAAGTTGCGTTATTTATGGAAGAGGCAATAGGCTGGAGGTGAGGAGTGAAGGGGCTCCTAAACAGTCCACTCTCAAGTCTTCCGCTCCATTTATTTCCTGTTTTTTTGTAAGAAAAAAATATAACTTGTTTAATAAATCTTAGTGATTGTGTTTATGTTCCCATATATGCTTTAAACAGCTACCACCCATGAATCTGGGAAATAATTGGAGAGTCATTAGTCTGCTTCCCCACTCAAATTAAAAAGATGTTTTGAAAACTGCATTATGTGCCTATAAACATACTCCCACAAGAACTACCACAGCACCTTTATACAGTTTTTAACGTATAGAGTTTTTAACTGTCTGGTGTTCGCAGTAGCCGAGCAGAGCTTACAAATAAAGCTTCCTATGACGGTCAAGTTTCCTCTGGCATCACAGTTGCTTCGTGCAATTCTAATAGGATGTGAAATTAGCATGGCTTTGTTTACTTTTTCTGTGCAGCGTAGGAGTAAGTGGCAGATGTGCCCATCCAAATATCACTTTGGGGAAGGAGCTGACAGATCAGGAAACAGTATGAGAGTACACCCCTCCTGCTGCAGAGCAAATGCACGAGACACCATTTTAGTGTCTACAGAATACTTTGAGACCCTTTGAAGAATGTTACTTATAGAAGTACAAAGGGCTCAGTAAAGATGGAAAAGCAGCCCCCTTTTCAGGCAAGGAAATGGAGCAGAGAGAGGTTAGGAGACTGATCTCGCACCATTTAAAAAGATCAACATGAGTTTTTCTGTTTACTTCACTGAGAGCAGAAAGTGAGGCTAAAATGACTTGGCTAACCTCACACAGTGAGTCAATTAAGGTGGGAAACAGAATCCAGGTCACCAACTTCTAGGTCGCCCGTCTATAACCACCAGACGTGCTGCCTTCCATTTAGTAACCATTTTTAAAAAGCCACTCATTAGCAAAGTGGTGGCTTTAAAAAACCCCCTGTGTATTCAGAATTGAGAAGGCATTTTCCCTTAGTTAACATCTGGCCCTACACTTCACCTGTTAGTGCCTCCAGTTCCATTCTGGCTTGCCTATTTGTTTTGAACACACCCGAACGATTGACTAAATATTTAGCACCCACCCCGTGCTCAGCACTGGATGGTACTCAGAGACAGCGCCCAGCGCAGAGCTGATGTGCATACCTGAATCAAGGCTAGGACTTTATCCTGGACAATGGTGGGAGGGTTGTTTTTGGGAGAGATGATTTTCACCAGAACACCGTCTATGAAGTCCCGGTTCGCCACTAGAACATGAAAGCGATGGCCACAGTTTTTCACGCAGGTCTCCAACACCTACACAGGAAACACACACACAAAAACCTCTGCTGACCCAGCACGATCACATCCACCACAGAGAGAGTGGTACACACTATTTGCCTTGGGGGAGGTGAAGAGGGGCCTTAGCATCATACTCTTGTTTCTTCCCTCCCCCAATTAGTATTCCTAATGAACTTCTTCCTCTACGTACAAACCTAGGAATGCATTTATATGTTCACTCACCTTTATGGGGGACAATGCATACCAGTCAATTCATTAATGGCCAACGTGTAGCCATTTTCCATTAGAAGTACCCTGACATTCAAGAAGCTCATATATATGCAGCCCTTCTCATTATAATTGTCACTAGTAATTTTGGACATTAGCCAATGAGAGGTGTACAGCTGATGTCTCACTTTGACATTCTGTTACCACAGAACAGCTTGGAACTGTTTTCTGTGAAGAACGTGATGTACATGGAGATAAACACAACGTACAGCCTTTACATATAACCCTGGCTAATTGCCGCCATGACCCCATAGCTGAGGACTCCGAGTCCACTGAGATTTCAGCTTCTCTTCAAGACTTCCATCTCCATATTATGATGAATGCAGCAGCCTCATTTTATTCCTTGGGACACCAGCACCTTATTTTAATTTTCTCTGACAAAACCCTGAACTGGGAGCTATCCGAATGACAAGCCAGGCAGGAAGTAGCTATGAAGAGACAGAAGGAACAATGGGGTAGTCAAGAGCACTTCATCTCCAGAGACTTGGATTCAAAGCCAGCTAAGGCCAAGGATGAAAAGGAAGCTAGAAAGGTCATCTTCACACTAGTGACACCCAGTTCAGTCCCACCGGCACCCAGCTGCGCTAAAGAGGGAGCAGCATGGGTTACAAGGGAGGACTGAGATGCACTAGCCGAGTGCAGGGGAGACAGATCACCTGCCCACAACGTTATGCCTTGATCTAGTCGGTGGTCTTCATCCCTTACATTCGTGAAGTGCAGATTTCACACACAAACATGCATTCTGATTCTGATGCATTGCATTTCAACCAAGAGCCTTGCTGATGCATTGGGCAGGAAAGGTCACTGCCAAATTACCTCACACTCTAGTGGGCCTACTTTTCCAACTCACTCACCGTTAGAGCCAGCATCACTTCTCTGTAATTTTTGTTTCCATTCAGCCTCTTCTTCAGTGCTCGGATAGCGTCCTTGGGACTGAAGGAAAAACCAACATTACCATTTTCACTCGTCATAAGGTGGGAGCATCGGCCCTCTATAACCCTTTCTGACAGGGCACAAGCCCTTGCGTTAACTTTAGATAAGCCAACAATGATCTTTGAAAGCTCTGCCCGTGAATGCAGATAGAAGGGCCGTGTAAACAATGAGACAGCAAGACTGAGCCACTTGGAAAAAGGCCGAACACCAATTAGAACAGGTCTGCTGTGTTGTGCAAGCAACACAGACTATCTGAGTGCCGATGGGACAGATGATACTGGAGCGGGACTCCCCTTCACAGGTTAGCATCTGGTAGCACTTGAGGGTTAGAAGTTATTAGATTGCTAGCTACAAGCCCCTAGTACAGGCTCAAAAATCTTTATTGTAGCACATTTAATATGTGCTTTTTGGATACACCCAGGAATTAGATATTGCCCCATGAAAATCTGGGGCTGTCATTTTGGTGCGGGGCCAACAGAGCTCCAAAATGAATCTCAATCCTGGAATGCAACATCCCATGTTATTCCGATCCTCCACCTTTCCTGAGCAGAGGTCTACACTAGCACATGCCAGGAGACATGCTGGTTGTCTGAAGTGGCTCAGTCCACTCACTTGCTACCTAAATCTGGGGTTTAATTTGAGGACACCTGGGAATGACCCCCACTCCCATCTAGCTGCTGAAGAACAGAAATCGGTGTCAGCATGACAGCAAAAGATGTGTGAACCACCCAAGTTATCTGGAATAGCACATACCCTTCTTCTGTCTCGTTGATAATGTCACAGATCTCCATGTTCAGTGTCCAGTCTTCACTCTGCAAGGAACCATCGGTGGCTTTTTCTGTGAATCCAAACCAAAAATCCCTGTCACCTCGCATGATGAAGATACGACAGCTCAACTTATCTTCAGTCTGTTACTGTGCCTTGTACACAAGTTACACATTCCCCATATCAGCAAGGGACAAACGTTCCAAGCTCTCACACTGACGACTCTGGACAACATCATAGCGTTTTCCCTAAAAATCAATCCTATGAGCTGCATTAGTCAACACACTCAATATCCAGAGACCACAGAGGG
Source organism: Pelusios castaneus (assembly GCA_007922175.1). Classification (NCBI taxonomy): domain Eukaryota; kingdom Metazoa; phylum Chordata; order Testudines; family Pelomedusidae; genus Pelusios; species Pelusios castaneus. The sequence goes on along the minus strand of ML685786.1, from coordinate 5,937,203 downwards.
ACATCAGTTAATTTCGGTCTTGTCTTCTTAGCTACCACCCTGCTTTAGCTCCATTATTTTGATGGGAGAATCATTGTAAATCATTCAAAGTTCTAATTCACCATATACTCACACGACAAGGATAGCGCGTCAGAGGAGTCAATATTCATATTTCTGGTTTTACAGGGAAGACCTGGCTCCTTTTTGTACACTAAGGGTTTTTCCTTGTTTGCTTTTTTACCTTAGAAGCATCAGGAATGTAAAATTCCTGCCTTCCCTATTTTTCAGAACTAAATTGTCTCTTGGAGGACTTGGAGGTGTGGTTTGGAAGTGGGCTCAGACCTTAATGGAAGGGAGTGGGGGGGTGATGAATCTTTAACAAGAAGAGTTTTCTTCCACCTGTTTGTTGGATGTTTGAGTGAAATACATTTAAAAACAAAAAAGGCTTTCAGTTGTCTGAATAACCATCACATTCCCTCCTCCATCAGCTTTACTTCAGATCCTTTGGCATCTGAAATTACAGAGCTACTAGCTTCCCAGTCTTGAACAAGACCTGAATTTTTTAATGTATAAAATACCGGGAACCAAAACAAAAAACCCAACCACCACCACCACAAAAGCAAAACGTTCCTGACTAAATCTTTCAGGCATTCTCTATGAAGTACAAAGCAGCAAGAACAGTGGAAGTGCGGTTTCATTTGTCCCCTTTGCCATCACCTTCATTCTTTATATGAAATTTCCCAAATCAAAACCACTTGTCTCAAGGGTCAAAAATCACCCAAACAGCGTGGATTTCCTTTTAAAAGGCTGAACCAGTTTGAGAACTCTTCCTCATGCTTCCTGGGCCAGAAAGCTCCATCGACAGTAACACTGTTCCTAAAAAAAATCCTACCATTGAGACCAAGGACACCTTGGCATTTTGAACGGTGGCAGCGTTAGCAACAACCAAGTGCCAGCTCAGAGCAAGGGCCACTTGACGACATGGTAGTTAACACGGCAGGAACTAGTGTACACCAATATTCTCACCACTGCAGTTCACCCAATGGCCGCAACCTGAGGGGAAAAAATCGGCATAGACAAGGTCAGAGTTAGAAGCGCTGTCGCTCAATCCCAGAGTGGGAGGGACACAAGGAGAGGGAAATCATCAGTGTCACTTTCAGTCTCATAAGGAGATTTGAAAGTCAGCCAAGGGATCTCTGTCCAGGTCCCATAGGTCTCAGGAGGAATGGGGGCTAGGGAGAACAGCCATAGCTCCACCTTTGTAAGGGACACAGATAATGTTGACTGACTTTCCTGATTCTCACGGTACAGTTCAATTTACCATCAAAACAGACAAAGGATTGCAAATGACAAAAATAATCTGCATTCCGTTTTTCTCTTAAGTAAAGAGATTAGCTTCCAATTGCTTCTGGAATCAACAACTCTTCACTAAGGGCTTTTAAAAAAAATAATTATAACTGTGTCAGTGTATGAAACAGACAGACACCTCGGAAGCCCTCATCCATGTATGCCAAGTAAATAACCAAAATATAAAATAAAAGTATAGCCCATGTCAGGCCCCCCACGTTTAAAGGGACACACCAAAAAAAAAATCTATTTTCACCAGCTTGGCCATGAAAACACACATGAATCAAATTGATGGTGGCCCAAATGGGCTACCCTACGCTGCCTCCAGTAAATAACATCACACAGCACTGCACAGAATGGAGAAAGTTTCAAAAGACTTCGGTCACCGAGCAGCGTCATGCAGACACTGCCAAAATAAACCGTGGTCCAAATATTTATTACTAGATCAATGAATGAATTGGCTGCTGGCATCGCTGTGTGTGTGGTCAGCATTTTCCCAGAGGTTTTCTAAAGAGAAGTCAAAGCTTTGATGGGGCTGGAGAGCATGAAAGCTGCCATCAGGCTGGGGACTGAGCGTGAGCTATGGGGAACACACTTTTTTAAGAACGTTTTTGGATTTTCTTTCCAAAGAACGTCAAGTTCCCAGTGTAGAAATATTCCAGATTTTAAAGACACACTACTCTCTCTGGCAGCACTTTGCTGGAATGTTCGTGCTGCTTCAGCGATCATTTTCCCAGCAAAGAGGCCGTGACTTCTGACTGGGAGTGTTGAGATTCTGACTTTAAACACAAATCACTTCCAAGGCCGCACGCGTTACATGGAGAAGACATACCAGTTGTGAAAGCACTTCACGCGATTATATTAAAGCCTCACGTACACCGAACCTGAAATACTGTTCACAAGTGGCCTCAACAGTGCAGAGACAGATTCCCGCTCCCCAAGAAACACAGCAGAACAGTGCAATTAGTATAAACCAAGTTTTGTGGAGCGGGCTCCGAGTAACAATCTGCATCCTAAAAACAACAGGGTCCTGTGGCACTTTTGATTTATTTATTGCATGAGCTTTCATAAGTTGGATTTTCTCCCACAAAAGCGCATGCGATAAATAAATCTGTTAGTCTTTAAAGTGCCACAGGACTCTGTTGTTTTTCTGCTGCAGACTAACACGGTTACTCCTTTGGAATCTGCTCCCTGTACACTGTGCAGAACCTTACTACCCCAGGTCCTTTCTGCAGCACTCCTTCCCAGGCAATCGCTTCCCACGTTTTGCATTTGTGCAATTGATTCTTCCTTCATAAGGAATAGCACCTGGACACTATGTAGGAAGGAGCCACACAGAGAGGTAGAGGGTGCCCTTCTGCTTTATTTAAATGCAAGGACAAAACATCTGTTTGCCCTCAAGGAAGAGTGTTGCCACATTTCAAGCAATGCTCAGTAGCATCTTACCAACAAATGAGAGCTGACACGCAGCACACGGGTCAGCTATTACACAACCCTCATACTCAGCTCTTAGTACTTTTGTTTTAAAGCTACATTTCAGGCAAGATGAAAGCCTGACTGCCCTGGAGAAGGGACAGGTCTCGGGCAAGCTTCCCCGACAATGCACCTTACCCCTGACCCAGGAGACTGCCACTGGTGAACACAAAGGTAGTTCAATGTCCATATTCAATCTGACCTCTCAGCTGCATCAGGATGCTAGATGCCACAGTGTGTTTTCTGATGAACACACAACAGTCTCTGAAGTGGGATGATCGGTTTCAGGTACGAATCCTAAAGAACACACAGGCCTGTTCCTAGATCAGGGTTTTAGCGAACACTGTGGACACTTGTGCTAGCTGAATGGGGACAGCACCGAATAAGTGACCCCGCAGGCTATGTCTACATAGAAAAAAAAAAAAAAAGATGTGCTCAGACTTTGAGTTACAATACAGATTCTTGGTACTTCGGAGTCTTTAAACCATGATTTGAGGACTTTAATAACTCATCCTAGGTTAGAGATTTTTTGCAGGAGCGGGTGGGTGAGGCTTGATGGCCTGCGTTGCACAGGTCAGACTAGATGATCATACTGGTCCCTTCTGACCTTAGAGTCTATGAGCAGTGAAGACGCAACATGGCTTTTATGGGTTAGCCACCAGAGTTCAATCCATGTTCATCTGCAGAGTTTAACCTGAGCTGCTCATCTGAGTGAAAAGCTGCGGTTTTCAGCCAGTTAGCCAACCGCAGTTCAGAACGCACCTCTCACTTGCAGTGAAGATGTTCTCCAAGATGGAGCTCTCCAAACACTGGGCCCTTTTCCTTCAATGAGTGACTCTGGCTACCAGTAACAGCAAACAGCTCGTGTCACTGTGCTGCAGAATACACTTGGAAGGAGCAAATGGAAGAGCAACGGTTGTAAGCTTTTAAACAGGAACTGCTCACGGATGTGTAAGTTGTACCATGGACTAGAGACCTCCTGAGCTCCCTTCCAGGCCTCGTCTTCTCTGTTTCCTCTATGTGTACAAACCACACACAAGAAAAGGGGAGGCTTGTGTTCATGGAGGTGGTGTCTCCAGTTTAAACACCAAACTCTCAGCTACATGGCGCTACATTCTGACAACAGCTGGATAAATCCTTAATGTTCTGCTCCAGACAGTAAGTCCTGTGTGCTCACAAGACAAATGCATATAGGTGAGCCATGTTCCAGAAATTAAAAAGCAAGGTAATTCTTATTTCAGAACAAAGCCATGTCCTCGGTGAATCCAATTTTTCAAATGCTGTAAAGCAGAGACTTCAATGCTTTGCAGCTCACAAGGTAGGAGGTCTCAAAACTGTCTACTCTACCGTAGCTGTCGGTACAGCAGACCTTTCATGAAGTGATGCAGGACTTATTTTAGCAAGTCAAACCTCTGAGCAGTCTGATTTTCACTCCCTGTCATTACAGCAGTAGTGGTTAAAACTAGCAACAATATTGGCTCACTCTTCTTCACACCTTCTCCTAACACCCCTTCACTCAACTCAGGCCTTATAAGCAAAGGCTGCCAAGCTGGGGCCATTTGTGATGGTTTTATAGCACACACACAAAGGTCTTTCAAGGACTAAGGCTTGTGAAGAGAGGGTAGAATTATGCAAGACACCAGACGAGTGGAGATACGCTACTGAATAAGAGGCTTTGACCTCATGAGGCTTGGCACATTTTTAACAATTACAGTCACCGCTAAACCGCAGTCTTCACACAATTCTGAAGATTTTTGATGTCCAAGTGAGCTCAGGGCATGGTCCTAATCAGAACACCTAGCTGGGAAACCAGAATGCCAGAGCTAAGGAACAAAATGTCGTATTTCATCTTCATTCTTGTCTCTAGCGTGCTTTTTTTTTTTGAGAGAGAGAGAGAGACAACCTATTAGCTATTACTGCAGCTGACATGGATTTCTGATCAAAGCGCTGCTCTTAAATTGAATATAAACTGCCATTCAGCATTTAGAGATCAAGTCTGAGGGTATCTTTAAGTGAGTCATTCATAAAGGAGGCCTGTTTCTTTCTAGACAGGGAAACGCCAGATGCTTACTTTCTCCATTCTCTCCCTGCCCTCCCTACTTTGTGTTGCTCTAAAACTGCTCAGCTTGGCCTCTCCAAAGAAAATGGATCAGCCAGCCAGCGAGCACAAGCTTGTTCTTCAAATTGAATCCCACATCTTCAAAGAAAAACATGATTTGAATTAGGTTGCTGTATCCTGGTCTTCTATCAGACTTATTGTCCTCCTGCGTCATGCCTTAGCTACGCTTGGGTTGAAAGGTATTTGGGGCAGGGCGACTGTCTTATACATACAGCACCACCCACCTTTATGGGTCTGAATAATCAGTTTGTTCTGAGCCCAGTAACTTCCTAAAAACCAAAATCGCCAAAAAACCTGCACGTGCTCGAGAATAAAACTTAAAAATATGTAGCGATCTGCCAGGTCTGAAATCCGGCTGGTAAAATTCCTACAGAAACAGCCATTTCTCCAGTTAACTGTCTAATTCTCTTTTCGAAATGGTTGGCCTCATGCCAAACTTGATGGTATTTGCCGGTTACTACAGATAAACAGGGCACTGTTACATACAATGCTCTGCGGCTGTGTATCTTAAGAGGCTCTCAGGCTGCTTTACAAACCGCTGCATTTCCCAACCTCCCCGTGAACGCAGGCAGAGTCCACAGAGGATGCTGTTTAAAAACTACCACTGAAATCCAGCCATTTCTGGAGCAGAAGTCAGCACCTGTCTAACAGCGGGCAGTTTAGGAGAAGAAGCAAAGCCAACCGTAACCATACCAAAGAGGATCTGTACGCAAGTTACATTAAATAATTAACTTAATGAAACTAACATTTACATGGAACAAAGAATGCCTCATGCCTGCATTAGGAGTGCAATTTTCAATAGACGAGGGGAAAGAATAAAATAGATCGCCTCACGTGTCAGAATAAGGTCTCATTAACCAGCCTGACCTGATTTAGCTTATGAGATCACAGTAAGGTTGCAGCTTATGAAACCTTGACTAACCTCAGAGCACAAACTCAGAGAGGCGGGACTCGAGCAAGGCAATCTTGGCCCATGTCAGGGGATGAAAGTGAGGCCTCAGCAGTCAGACTTAGTTCAAACGGAAAGATCTGTGTTTTGGTTGAGAAAGCCACTTTCATGCAAAATCCCTCTTGTGTGCAGAGTCGTCTCATCCACATAGACTCAGCGCAGGAAAGGCAAATAGCTGCCCTCCAAAGGGATCAACGACCACCACACCTGATGAGCAGGAAGCATCACTGCAAATTAAGAGATCCTGAGTGGGAATCGAGATAGAAAAAGCTGGAAGAGGGATACAGACCAGGCTATAGCAAAGAAACCATTTGTGACTGCTAGCCCTGATTACGGAAACTCTTGTCTAAGGGTGTCTGCACTCGAAAGGGAAGTCGACCTACCGACTTACAGCCACCACAGCGATTACTGTGGTGGTGCATGTCCACACTACCCTCTGCTTGGTGGTGTGCATCCTCACCAGGAGTGCTTCCACCGACCTAAGAGGAGCAGTGTGGGGAGCCGAGAGCCCAGTCTTCAGCTCCACACCAGGAGCCTGGCTGTCCCACAGGTTCTCCTGGGGCTGCCCTCTCCCTTCCGCTCCCCGTTCCAACAACCACCCGAGGCCTTTCACCCCAAGGGGTAGGGCCCAGCAGCCTGGGCTGCTCAGTCCCCCTCTCCACCAGCCTGCTCCCTGATGGGACCTGGAGAGCTTTTTCAGTTTCGTGGCCGAGGGAATCCAGATGCCTTGGCTTCTCCCCCAGGCTGGAGTGGGAGAGGTCCAGCCAAGCAGAGCCCAGCTTTCTTGTCAGCTTCCCTGCGGGAGGCCTGAAACGGACAAGACAGCCAACGCTGATGTTAGTAACACAGCGTCTACACAGACAATGCTCTGCCCGACTTACACCCACGTCAGCATTAGACTCTTGTGGAGGTGGAGTTATTAGGTCCGGGTAGCAGGGCACTTACACCAGCGGGAGGAAGGCTAGAGTGTGTACACTGGTGTAATCAGGTTGATGCAAGCTGCCGTCCTTTGGCCTGAATGCGTAGCGTAGTGTAGACAGGAAGCCGCATGCTCTGAAATGCCCCAACGTAACTCTACTGCTTCATGCTCTATGGGACTCCTCAACTAAGGCCCAGCCCAGTTCCAGGTGGCAGGACCAGTTCCACGGGGGGCTCTGAATACTATCTACCACGACGCTTCCTTCATGACCATGACCTCCCACATCAGCAACACGGAAACAGAACCAATGAGAAGTAGGGTGAGGCTGCTGGGTGTGGGAGACAGGACCGTCACAGGAGCCGCACCGAGGCACAGCAGTTCTGCCACATGCCAAGACTGACAAAATCCTCAGCCCTTTCAGCCGTGATTGCAGAACTCATTTCCACAGAGGGCAAATAAAAAACCTACGAATCAAGCTATTTCTCCAACTAGAAGAGGAAAAGAGAGCTGGGTGGTATCTATTTTTAAACATTTGGGAGGCTCTCCTGTCCTACCTTCCTACAGTGAGTACCAGAGTTGAGAGGGAAGATCTAGGATTTCCATGTTTATTTCATGACTAATACGGCATGCATTTCAAACTACCAACCATTCAGGTTTATGAAGAAGCTTAACGCTGATGTCCTTAAGGAGTGTTGCAATTCGAGGCTAGTCACACCAAATGGGTAATGAAAAACAAGGATTTCCAGCGTGGCTTGGTGGGTTAAATGCACTGCCCCCAGGAGAGCAATATGCTTCCAGGGCAGGATCTCTGCTGGGGATAGCATGCTTCACTGAGGGAGGGAAACAATGTGTGTATAGGCCTGTGTCTGTCTTTTGTGCTCCGGACAAACAGGAGGCCATTTCTTTTAAAAACACATTTGAAATGTAGTGGATTTTCACTCATTCCAGAAAATAAAAGCGTCTCTTGCTTCCATGCTATATCCTCATTAAAGCGAATGCACTGACACACGTCCTGTAAATAGCGGTCCTTCAGAACTGGGTCATGCGAAACGGTTTTCTTGCCACATCGAGCTGTTTCAAAAATCCAGAGGCATTTATCTGAACTAAGAACTTGAAAAGCAGAATAGAGTGCACCAACACACGGTGTTAGCTCTTTCCCGGATGAGCTCTGCAAAATTCCTACCTCACTGCGAACCTGAATTACTGCAAGTACCCTGGACTTTTACAAAGGGGTTTGTTACTTTGTAATTGGCTAGCGAGTTCCAGCTCATGTCAGAAGTTGGTACAGAATATAGATGAAACCTTCCATCACAATTCATAGACGGGGTGTGCATATGTACACACACACATGCACACGAACACGAGGGGTGCACACAGAGCGGTGTGAAGGGGCACAGAACTCCTCTGGCCCCAAGGCCGCGGTGGGAGGAAGATTGTGACGGAGTGGTATGGTTTATAGATACAGAATTGTCTTAGCAAATTGCTGAGTTTCGATTCGCCATCCAAATCCATTCTGACGTATCAATCAACTTTCACTCTTTCCCCTGACCACACTGAGGCGGCTGTATTTGCATACTGATATCCTGGCAGGCTAGTGTACAGATTCCACCTCCTGTTTGCCAAACGTTTGCATAGTTTTCAGTTCTCAATCTGTTTTGAATAACAGAGCAGACCAGATTCCTCATGTGATCAAAGCGTGAATGAACTGCATGGGGTTTTAATTGAACTGAACTGTTTCCTTAAGGGAAACAAAAGACTGCTTAATTCAAAAACTGACCATACACAAATTATTTATGATGAGTGGGAGGAAGGATCTGAATATCTATCACAAAGTATTTTAAAAAATTCTGAAAAGCTTTTCCATATGTATCTTGATAGCCAGAAAATAGTATCCTTACCAATAAAGACGAGACACAAGGGCCCTTATTAACGCTACAGTGAAAGCCTCAACAAGCTTCTTGTTCGTGTTTATGAAACTTTTCTGTTCTGTTAGAAAACACAATCGAATGTCCAATACTTGTTTGCCCAAAATTCCAAGATTTATCGCCCAACCTGGCCTTCTTCTGATTAGTAGGGTATAAAAATGGTCTGTATAATGAATTTATTGTCCTTACAATTTCATAGGCTGGCAAAAAGAAAATTTGCATACACAAGCTGGTTTAAAATACATTAAAAATACAGGTGGACTGACACCATGCATACAAAGTAGAAGAAATTATTACATTTGAAAGCAAAGAGATGAAAGCACAGGGTATGGAAGAGTATTACACGTGTCTAAGAGTGCTACAGCTTGACAGCCTACTTACATTACATGACAAGCTTCAAAACCCAAGGAGAGAGAGGATGGGTGTCAGCGCTCAGATCTGTCACCTCCCCGCTCATCAGAGGGCAGTCACTTTCAAACAATTACAGGTAAAGCAGCAGCCTTTCTGAAAATTATGGACGCTCAGCGTGTCCATGAGCTACATTTGAAATCCATCAGCGCCTGATGGTTAATTTTGTACGACATGAATAAAGCAAGTTCTAATAACTCTTTTGGGACTTCCCTCCAGTACTCACGAGTGATGTGTCTTTCATATTCATAAAACAAAACTAATTACCTTTCATGGGTGAGATGTTCTAAGAATTACTAAACCATTTTAGCCTTCAAGGCAAAAACCCCGTTTCGTATTTAAGCCTCCCCCGCCTGCCCACCCGCTTGTAACAAGGTTTGTTTGCTGGGAACAAAAAACTGCTGGATTTTTTTCACCTTACCAACTCCCTAATCAGTATTCTGTTTTTTGCAGGTCACTGCTAAAGTCAATTGCCTGCATTCTCACTTGCTCAAAATAAATTTAAAACACTAATTATGCTTAGATGGAAAGAGAAGCGACCTCTGTCATTCCCATGGAGAAACTAGTTACAAAAACAGACGTACTTCACAACTAGAGCACTAGCACAGACTGACAAGCAAAACCTGGTACTTAATTATGGGAGGAACCATTCTACTATATGCCTATAAAGACAAAATGAGCGAAACAAAAATAAATCTTGCACTAAAATTGCACAATAACATTTCTCTCTCCCTTCTCTCCAATCTTCTATGCTGGCTCTCCAACAAGGATCAGAAAACAAGGCAGGCAGATGTCTGTAGCTTCTGGAGGTAGCCACGTCGCACCTCCTGGTGTGTGTCGGATCAATTTGCTTCCCGAATTCATACCCTACCTTCAAAATGCCAGCACAGACGTCTTTAAAAGGCAACCAACCCCTGCCTCCCTCGGTCACCTGTACCCTGAACAGTATGGCGCCGTCATTAGTTTTCAAAACAATGAGTGTCCTGTGGCACCTCAAAGACTAACAAGTTTCTTCGGGCACAAGCTTTTGTGGGATCCAACCCACTTCGGCAGGTTAGGGTGGAGCCCACGAAAGCATATGCCCAAAGAAAACTTTAAGGTGCCACAGGACTCTCATTTTTGCAGGACACAGACTAACACGGCTCCCCCTCAAACTAGTTTTAAAGATTTCTTTATATGGAATTGGTGGGGGCTGGGGTGTGGGGTCGGGTTCAATGAAGAAATAATCTTTGCTAAAGCTGTTTCCTTCAGGGTTGTCTCTTGTCAGCCAGTGTTTAATCATGAAGCCCCCTAACGTCCCCAAACCAGAGCTTAGGTGCTACACTTATATCTGGAAAATTTTCTTTGCCATTTTCATTAGAACTGGGCAGGAAACAGGTTTTCAGTCATGCAGGAATTAAAAAACACGTTTCCCATCCCAAACCAGGACCAAAAAAAAAATAAAAAACCTGAAGATTTTCGTGAACCAAAACAGTCCACAGAAACTTTCAGACTGGGTCAATGAAAACAAAAGCCCTTTAGAAAAGGTTCTCTAGTCAACGGTGAAGTCAACGCTTTCTGGGGGAATGAAGCTACCCTGCGTCAAGGAGCTCAAGTCTTTTTAAAATATTCCACAGGCTGCTCCTCAAATAAGGTCTTGCAGGGCAGCAACCGACTCTGCCACCGTCGCCAGAAGAGATACATACAAAAACTCCCAGCTCATCCAGCTGCATCAAAAAATGGAAAGTGATGATCTCCAGGGAACTCTGGTGGAAATGAAATTTTCACCACTCACTGATCGTGTTAAGACACTGCACTGGATAGAGACATTAAGGTTTTCCTTATCGTAGTAGCGATAATACACACACACTAATGAGCTGCAATGTCAAGAAAGCGACCCCAACCGAATGCTGACCCATTCTGTTTTCTGTTGAACTTTAATCACTTTCCAAATCTGACAGCTGCTCAAACTTAATTGCTCGGTTCGCCTGTAAATAAAAACCGACCGTGCTGCGATTAGCCAACCATTTTATGGCTGCCACAATGATTTCTTGGTTAATAAATGATTTGATGTTTACCGGTGTTTCCCAAACCTTAGTAAAATATATTGTTGGCACTGTTTCCTTCCCCTAGATTCATTTTCATTAGAACTGAAATGTCATCGCTACAGAATCACAGAAACTGGAAGGGACCATGAGAGGTCATCAAATCCAGTCCCCTGTACTCACGGCAGGACGAAATACCCTCTTACACCATCCCTGACAGGTGCTTTTCTAACCTGCTCTTAAAAACGTCCAATGATGGAGATTCCACTTCCTGCCGAGGCAACTTAGTCCACTGGTTAATCACCCTGACAGGCAGGAATTTTTTCTTAATGTCCAAACCTCCCTTGCCATAATTGAACCCCATTGCTTCTTGTCCTATCATCGGTGGTTAAGGAGAACAATTTTTAACTGCTGATGACAGGACAAGAAGCAATGGGCTTAAAATATAGAGGGCTGTTCAGAGATCAACCAATTACTGGTTTTCGCCTAATCCATATCAGGCCTTTCTAGCAAGACATTATGACATCCATACATCAACTATATCCTGTCCCTGTTATTGCGACTCCTCTTGCCATATATTTCATTTCTTGGGAAATATGCCAGAGCACTCTAATTATAACTGCTCACGACGACAAGACAGAATTCTAGATTTATTATAAACAAAACATGTTAGCGGAGCCTAAAAGGCGAAATAGTGAGATGAAAATCAAGTAGCCAAATTATGCAGTGGTCAACAGCTGCTTAATATTCAGCTGGGCAATTTAGCATGCAATTTAGGTGCTCTTTCCCAGACATTAAGCAATCAGACTCCAGATGGCTTAATTGACAAAGGACTCAATGCAAACTTTTTTGCCTAACATTCTTAATGCCATTAAATTTTAATCTTCAGCAACCACCATCTCATCAATGCATCTTCTCCAGCTAGAGTTTCTAAAACCAAACCCCCTGAATTGAAATCATGCAGGCAAAATTTTACAGTCTACAAGGAGCTGGTTAGTTTGAATGACGCAAATACAAGGGGAAAAGACAATCATTTGGGCCTGCCTAGATCAGAAATGATTGAAGGCAGAGACTTCAGACTTGTCCCCTTGGATCGTTCTCATAGGCTATGTCTACACTTGCTAAAATTAGTTCTAATTAGTTAGTTCAAACTAACTAATTCAAACTAATTTGAGTTAGTTCGAATTAGCGATCCCCATTCATTTCAATGGCCGGTTAGTTCGAACTAAGAAATTAGTTCGAATTAACATGGCCACATTGGCTAATTCGAACTAGTTAGTTCGAATTAACCCTTTAGTTCGAATTCCCTATTCGAACTTCTTAGTTCGAATTAAGGAAGCCCTTAATTCGAACTAACTAAAGCCTAGTGTAGCCAAGGCTTTAGTTAGTTCGAATTAAGCCTCCTTAATCCGAACTAACTTGCCAGTGTAGACATAGCCATAGAGACTAAGGCATGGCATCTTCTGATCTGAATGTGAGCAGCCCAGTTCTTCCCACGCGGTCACTCTTTCTAGCCCAGAAAGTCTGACTGCTAAATGGGAGACTATTCTGTGACATGCTCGTCTGACAATAACCAGACCTACAAGCTCCCACCAAAGACACAGAACAGATTTATCTGGAACGTCACCTCGTCTTCTTGATCTCCCAACACTCTTTGTGACTAGCCAGCGTCCTCTTTGCTTCTCACACAGCTCGTAGATTGGACCCTGGGTTAGTTTGAAACCAAAGTCAGAGCACTGAGAAATACGGTCCAGTGTGGACTCGCTTACCTCAGCATCGTCTTGATCAGTGCTTAATTTGTAATGAAAAAGATACTGGGGCTGAAGCAATGAGAGGCCGGGGCTCAAACATTTTTTTTTAAGCTTTCATAACTGATGCACATGGCACAAATTAAACACAGGGCTGGATACAAATATACTTCATTAGTTATTCATTTATGCAACCCTTGGTTTTTGGAATACATTACTACACTACAGCATTTGATTCCCCCATCGCCCATCAGCCTGCTCCAGACTGTACAGGACAGTCATAAAGTAGTGTTTTGGTTTTTGAAAAGAGACTGCTTTCAGTAATAGATTGGTTGACTCCATTTTCATTTCACTTCCTGGCACAGCTTTAGGAGTATTTATAAATCAGCTCCAAAGGGGTAGCCGTGTCAGTCTAGTTCAGCAAAACAAAGACTTTCTAAAGACGAACAAATTTATTTATTGCATGAACTTTCATGACAAAGTTGGATTTTCTCCCATGAAAGCTCATGCAATAAATCAATGTGTTAGTCTTTAAAAGTGCCGCAGGACTCTTTGTTTTTTTAATAAATCAGAAAGTTGAAAGATTTGGAACCAATAAGAAGCAACGTATTAAACTACAATAAACCTAAGGGAAAAGGGTTTCGGATATAGGTAGGTTAATGCTCGATTGGGCAGAAGAACCAGCACCTTTCCAAGGGAGAATAAGTGAAATGAATAAAGAGAATAACCAGAAATAAATTTCTGCCAGCACAGTACGTGACTAAAAACCAGTACACATGTTATTTAGAGATCATTGGGTTTTCCTCCTCCCACATTAAACCCAGCAACAAGTTTTTACAATGCAGAGAGGTGACACATCTTAAGATCTTTGCATAGACGCAAGCAGAAAGCTGAGTTTGAATGCCAGTGCTGCAGGATCTGTGCAGGTTCCCAGCACCAAATACTAAGAATCACAAACAGACTAGGCCCCGAGTTCCTTTCACAATACCTGGGGCCTCTAGAATAGTCTTTCTTCCAATGAGTTCAAAGCACCTTACAAACATTTTAGCTTCTCATCAGCTATAAAGATTCTGAGATCAATTGCTCAGGTCACATACTAAGACCATGGCAGAGTCAAGAACAGCTAGCAGAAGTGATGGCCGGTCCATCACCACACACCACTGTCTCTACAAATACTGAGAAGAAAACTTCTAGTAAGAGATAATTTTACAGATCATCATCAAGGGCTATATCAATGATAGTTTCATTAAAGGCTGGTCCCAATTTAAGAACTCAAATTATTCTACCATTCCTATTACGAAAGGTGTCTTAATTCAGCATTCCTCAGACAAAACGCACACATGAAGAGAAAGTAAGATGTAGTACCATTGCTTAAAATAAAGAGACATCACTGGGAGTAGTACCCATTGGGTGTCCACGAAGTTTTTAGCACCGTTTAAAGATACATGACTTGGAGGAATATCTGGTGGTAACCTGGTATATACAGGTTTACATTTAGAAAGAAATGGAATATACATTTAGGCATGCTACACTGCTGTAGATAAAACCACGTGACACAAAAACACAGTGTAATACCTTCCTGAGCAGCAATCTGCTTTTGTGACTATAAAATAAACCCAGCCTTAGGAATCTGGTATTAAGTGGTATTAGAGTAATTATCCAGCGTCTCATATATGTAGTTTCCCTAAGCTACCAGATTCCTGACTCAGGATTTAGTTACTCCTTTTAAAAGCAAGAATATTCGTTTTGTTAGAGATTTTCTCTCCAACATAATACTTTATCACGAAGCGAGAGCAAATCCAAGCAGTCTCATAAAACTAAAAGCTCTGTGTTTTGCATGACTAGCATAATTCTGTAGGAACACAGGGAGAGTGGGTTTTGACCACAGTCCATATTATTTTAGGTACCTATACAGAGAATAGCATCTTTATCCCATTCACACCAGGCTGGCAAGTCATGTATCTTTTTGATGTATTCGAGTACCACATACTGTGTCTGCAAATCAGACACTAAATAGCTATTCTAACCTTGTAACTGAGGTCACTCCACCAAGAAAACAATGCACAGTACATAGGTGGCTCTCCATAAGGTCCCAAGAGGTATGCTGGCTTTCGGGGGCGGTGGTATAAGGGGAGGAGAGGATTACAACAGAAATTATGAGCATGGAATACTTTACTAGCCCAGCAAACTATCCTAGCTCAAATAACCTGATAGAAATTTTCGGTTCTCATTTGTACAGAGATTCTGGCAATAACGCGCTCTTTAAGCTTTGCTTTTGTCCTTGGGAAAAGGCATTTTCCCTGGAGAGAGTGTCTTATCAGGTATATCCACAGCAAAGCAAGCATTTACTCTGAAAGGAATTTAGAGACACTACACACACGGCCAATGAAACATGGGTTAATTTTCTCTAGGTTTTTATGTTTTGTTGTCCACGATAACACATTTTTCTAGTCCTGCATTTGCTGTTAAAAATAAAGAAATGGGCCATGAGCAAATGTGTTCAAGTCTCTCCTAAAAGAACAGTTAGAGGATATCTGAAGAAAGCACGGAAAGACTTCCCACGAAAAAAGGAAACTAGGAGACGTTAAGAAATAAGAAGCCGGCACCAATACTTTGTTTTTATGAAAACAGATTTTCTCTGCCCCATATTCATCATCGCTTTAACTGCCTTGAAATGGAAACTGAGAGTGCTCTGACAAAATCGATTGAAAGATTGTCTGGTTTCACTGTTGCTTCAGTAAAGTGCCTCAGCATCTTCTGCTGACACACCACTTTTGTAACTTCCTTAAACAATCCTATTTAGTAAATCACAACAGCTATCGCTGTACCTCCAGCTGAAAAAGGGTCTCCCAGCAAAGTTCAATCCTTCACGCCTTCCCCAGGCAAAGGTCTCAGAATCAGCTGGTGTCTGACTAATAAATTCAGCATGAAGTCGTTAAGGTACTGTAGAGATGAACATTTGTAGTCATGGTTATTAGAGAAAATGACTTCCAAAATTACTCTGGTCATGGAACGAGGTTTCGCTCCAGAACTCCCTGCATTTTTATTCCATTGACCTCACATAGCAAGTTTTAGGTTGCTGTAATTGTGCAATCGAGTTTTATCCTGGACCTGGATTGGTTAAGCCTTTTAGTCACAGTCAGTTAGGCCTCCTAGGATGCCAATGAAAAGGACTGATTGAAGCCATGCAGGTGATGGGCCTCAGTGTGCCCAAAGGTGAATATTCACAGTTACCATTTGTTCTACCTGTGAGAAGCCCATTTCACAGATCGCTGCTCAGTGTCAGCCCTTTGCACTTGAGGAAGCTAACAAAAATTCAACACAGTGAGATTTGATTTGGATTTAAACATTCCCCTGTAGCGCTTGCAACAGAAACTCTCACCAGTTCAGGAGAAATAGAAAATGGAACTGATTTCCTTATGCAAGCTGAATGCAATGCAAAAAAATACACAAAAAGCATGAACAAAGAGTCAGCTGTATTTCAGGTTCTTGTAATCCACTCAGTTTTAATAATCTACAATGTTCTTGTAACACAACTAAAGATATTAAAACAGGGCTCGACAAAATTGGGTTCCAGCTAGGTGCCAGCAGTTTGAATTTTGGTCACCAGAGGGCGCTCCTCTACTGCATTTCCTCAGTGGACCTAGGAGCCAGGCTACAAACCCCACTCGCCATGGCAACCTTGCACCTGGGTTTTATCAAGTACTGTAGTAAAACAAATATCCTGTCAACTACGGATTTTTCGCTCATTACACCAGGTGATTTGACCTCACCTTCCTCTATGTGCTGTTCCCCAGGGTTTGAATCCTAACATCTATTTTGATTTGCTGTTACAGCCTGACCTGATCCTGTGTCGTACACTTCCCTGCATTTAATTTCCTCCCATTCTGCAAATTTCCCATCTTCAAACCATCTGATGAAGTAGGATTTTCTCCCATGAAAGCTCATGCAATAAATAAATCTGTCACTCCTTAAAAGTGCCACAGGACTCTGTTTTTCTTTCCAAGAGGTGACCCTTTAAAGAGGATTCTCATGAACAAGCAAAACTAAACATGCAATTTAAAGAGAAGGCATCCAATCCTAACACAGACTCATGCTATTGGAAAATGCAGCATCCTCCCCAGGTGAGACTCTCTTCAGTCACTAACCTTTTGTCTTCACTATTTTACTACACACTTTGTGTTCTCCCTATTCTAGATCAGCTGTATTTTTTAAATAATGTTTTGCACTCTATTTAAACCTACCTGGAACTTGCCCTTCTACATAAAACTATTTCCCCCCATTTACTCTGAGAACCTAGCATAAGAACCTAGGTTTGCATTCACTATCTCAAATTAATCTGAGCAGATGCACCAAATCTAAGCCATCCCGCAACCCATGAGTCCCAACACTCACTTAGTGTGGCCCCTTTAGAAAAGCCTGGGCAAACAGACAAGCTTTGCATTGTTCCATAAAGTCAACACATTTAGACTCTTCGGGTCCGTGAGAAGTTGTAAATTCCACAGTCTTTCACCGAGAATATGCTGCCAATAGCCCTAGATTTACAAATCGAGACGCTATCAGCTCATTTGACTCAACTGCTCTCAACTACGGGAACAGAATCTGAGACGAGAGGCAGTGACATACGGAGCTGAAATCACAAAAGGATATTATAGTTTTAAAGCCCACCGGTTGGAATGGAAATTACCTGGAAGGCAGTGCAATCATGGAGCAGAGCTGCGATGTTGCGCCTCTTGCCAGAAGTACAGTTAAGTATGTAAGTAAACTTTCCAGGCCATCTTTAAGAGTAGCCCTATGTAGAATGCACCGTAGAAATTCAACCACAATGTTACTGAGGTGCAGAAAACAGGTGAGGACCACATCAAGAAGGGACGGTCACAACCTCCTAGTCATTTGCCAGCCTGCTGGGGACATTGTAATCTTTTATCTACCTATACACTATTTATTGAGAGGCAGTACATTGTCTGTATTAACCTCTCTGTACCTCTGTCTCCCCAACTATAAAATGGGGCTAACAATACTTACCCAAAATTTGAGATGTACATATGGAAAGCATTACAAAATGAACCAAGCATTATTTGTTTGGATAAACTCACGCACTGCATCCAGGTGTGTCACAGCAGTGCAGTGAGCTTCCCCATAATGCCCACCCAACGCACCTCACTCCTACTTTTCAGAGACCATTTTAGAGATGAGAAGGTAGCTCAGTCTTCATAGTCCACTTTTCAAACGCAGACTGCATTAAAAATGTTTTTCTTTGCAGCCCATTAAATCCATAGCCTCTCTCCTTACACTTCCATTGAGCTTTCCAACTAGCAGCAGCTGTGGTAGGTTTTCTGCAGTGGACACTTGGCCCTGGAAACTGAACAAAGTTATTACCATCTGATTGTTGGCAGGTAACTTTTAGACAACATGAAACTGGCTAGAATCTGATCTGGCAATTGAGATGAGAAAGGTGCCGTATGTCCCCATTACTAAATCTGAGTCCACCAGAGTCCTGTCCTAGTAATCCAAAGAATAAACAACATTATCTTCCTGATCATTACCATACTTCAAGCCACAGTTTATTGGAAAGACCCCTCCAGCTTCTGAGGAGGAGGAAAGATGAAATACCTTGTGTTAGCTCCTTGTGTTACCTCTTCCAAAACACCTCTGAAATCTCTCTGCTATTTCAGGCCTGACATTTACCTGAAGACATTCTTTATGCTCCTAATTAAATTTTTACGTGAACAACCACTGCTTCCTGGCAGAGAAGACACACACTTTTCATGCACTTATGGCCCAACCTAATTTTCTACAATTCTCTAGTATGGCAGGCATCAGGTCTTGCCTGTAAACACCAACACTGTGTTCAACACAATATACTTAAATGGAACTACAAAATTATTGATGGGGTTTTATTTAAATCACCAAAAGAAACTTAAATAATACAACAAACGAATAATAGTACTGCACAAGCTCGTTCAAGCAGAACCGTGGAACGCTGGACAAATGCAGCACTCTGCAAGGAAGTCTTGCTCTTGTTGAATTGTTACCTTGGGAAAGCATGCCTGGCGATTAGGAGCAAAACTTTTCTTCCAGAACAAAATCTGCTGATGTCTTTCACCAAAAGAGGAAAAATATTAAAATACAACAGAATCTTGCTTTCTGGACTCCTCACTAAAGCTGTATTACTGACAAACACAGCTCACTCAAAGCTTTGCTGTCATAAGAGACTTCCAACAGGCAGTGGCTGTTTATTAATTCCAACAGAACAAGGGGCAGGAAGGGGATGAAAGAACCAACATGAAGCTTTAGATGCCGTAAGCATGATTACAAGAAAGAGATGAAGAAGCCAAAGAAAATGAAGGCTGAACCACAGATTTTATGATATAAAACCATTAAGTCTTAAGACAGCACGGTTATGTCACTTACTGATGCTAAATGAATCAGACAGTAAATAGATTAGAAACTATTCCTTTCCTCTAACATTTTTTCCTGTAGTTCCCCTGTCCAAGCAGCTAAACAGACAGCTGCCCAGGCAAATGCTTAGCAGGTAGATAAATACCACAAAGCAAATCCATTTTAAGATCAAGTTTAACTTTCACCACCGTTATAATATCCAAAAACACTCAGCACTTTTTACTATAAGCCAAAAGAAAAAAAAAATCCCCAAGACTGCTAACAACAGCTTGCTTGGCAGATATACATATGCTATAAGTGGTCTGCCAAAGAGATTGGTCATCCTCAAAACACAATGCAAGACTTGTCTATTTGATCACATCTTTCGGTTTGAACAGGGGGTTCATCATTGTTGGAGAGGAAGGGTACAGTAAAGGAACTTTCTGGTTTTGTGGCCTGAACTGGCCACTTTATCAAGTGTTTTCATTTTTGTACGCGCACAATCTGCACAACCCTGTGAGGTAGAGAAGTATATTCCCATTTTACAAATGCAGAAACCGAGACATGAAGCAGTTCAGGTAAGGCTTTCCCTGAAGAGTTAGCACAGGTGATCTGCACTGGGTACAAGCACTGGGAAGACACCCCATGCTTCTTTGTGCTGCACTACGCTAAACCACTCTATAATTCTTTCCCAGTGGATTGTGGGAAAAACTCTCCATCCTACTGGGCACACTGAAGAATTGTGGGAAGGCACTGGAGGTCTAGATAATACTTGGTCTGCCATCAGTGCAGGGGACTGGGCCAGATGATCTCTTGAGATCCTTCCCAATGCTACGATTCGATGACTATCAGCACTCGAATGAACCAGCCCACGTCCTCATTGCAAGGCTTTTACCCAGACCCCTAGCTAGATTTAGCCAGTGATAAAAACCTCAGTAAAATCTGTGTACACGTGGGAGGAGCTAGGGACAACATCCTGGGCTAACTCTGCAGTGAACACATACACCAAGCGACTTGCCCAAGGTCAAAAAAGAGCATCAAGAGCAGGGAAAAGATTAAAACTTGAACACAACTTCTAAACCTGTGCTTATGCCTCCAAACTATGCAGCCTTCCCTGTCTACAAACACACCCAGGTTCTTTTAGCACTACAAGAACAAGATGACTGAGGTTCAGAGGTGATTCTGTGTCCATTCAGCATTAGATACCCCTAAAGCAGCAAAGTGAGATGGGAGAAATGCCAGCGCTGAACCCTGAAAAAGCTACTCTTTTCCCCAGTAGACAAAGAGGCCCCTGAGGTCACAGGCAGCTGGGTCCCCCTCTGATCATACAACCCCGAAAGCAGATATTCAGGGGAAAGAAGCAGCCACCTAAATACTATTTGGGTCTAGGAAGGAATCAATTTCCTGGGGCATGTAACACCTGGCAATCTGGACTGAAGTGGGGCAAGAGTGGCCAAGGGTTCAGAGAACTACTGTTTGGGCAGCACCTGGGGACCACCAGCCCCACTCTCCCTGGGGCAGTATGGGAGCTGGTCCCCCAGCTGGTGCTAGCACCCCACAGGGGCAAAGGGGTGGCAGAAGTTGTCTGTGGAGCAGGGCACCCTGCCTGCGCCCGGCCCTGGGGCCAACACTGAGGCTGCTGCAGCGAGCGGGCCGCGAGCGGGCCACGGGCAGCCCAGCTCCCCCCCCAGCGCCCAGCACCCTCCCGTGCTCCCCCCCAGCACCACCCAGCCCCAGCACCCTCCTGTGCTCCCCCCAGCCCCAGCACCCTCCCGTGCTCCCCCCCAGCACCACCCAGCCCCAGCACCCTCCCGTGCTCCCCCCCAGCGCCCACCCGCCCAGCGATCCCCCCGTGCTCCTCCCCCAGCACCTCCCACCTCCCAAGGTACCAGACCCCCCAGATCCCTCCAGGGCTGGGTCCCCCCATCGCCCCACCACGGCTCAGCCCTCGCCCCACGAGAGGGGGGCCGCTGATGCAGATCTGCCCCCCCCGGCCCGGCCCCCATTCACCCGCCCGCCCCTCCTGACCCCCGGCTGTGCCCCCCCGAGCCAGGCCCCGCCCCTCACCCAGGCTCTGCCCCACCGGGGTGCTGAACGGGTTCCCCAGCAGAAACTCCATCTTGGGATGACAACAAACAGCCGGCCCCGGCCTCCGCTCCAGCCCCACCGCCTCTCCTCTCTGAGTGGCACGCTCCCTAACCAACCCAGGACTCCGCCGCCTCCAACGGCCCGCCCTCCGAAGCGCCATTGGTCAGAACACCTCCCTCCCCCCACCGCATTGGAGGCAAGCCATGCCAATCGCGGTCAGTCCTGCCTTCCCGCCTCCTCCGCCAATTACCGCCCCCGCCCCAGAGCTACACAGACACACCCCACTCCGCGCTGAGTGACGCAAGAGGGGCACCCGCCATTGGACCACCCCGCCAAACCCCCAATTCTATTGGGCAAGAGCCGCCCCTGAAGCTCCGCCCTGCTTGAGCCAGCGCCGGTTCTGATTGGCCAACACTACTTCTACGCGTTCTGGTTGGTGAAGGCGCTTCAGACCTGCTTGTCTGGGTAGCCACCAAACTGAGCTGCGATTGGGAGACGTGGACTATCACGTGATGGAGGAGCCGCTGAGGGCACCGCGCGCTTGAGATCACATGACTCTGCTTAGTGACAGCGCGAGCTTCCTTAGCAGCGAGCGAGCCCCGGTGCCCCATGTGGGGCGAGCTGGCGGGCGGGCCCAGAGGGCGGCCGGGTGTCCCCGCGGCTGCGTGTGGGGCTGAGGGTCCGGCTGCGCCCTCAGCCTGCTGGGCGCCGTGCGCTCTGGCCGCGCCTGGATCCGCGCCTGGCCCCGCACGAGCGTGCTGAGTGGGTGCCCGCGGGGCTGGCCGGGCTTCTGGGGCGGGGATGTGGGCACCTGGGTGGGAGGGGGCTGCCTGGCAGGTTGGGGAAGCAGGGGACAGCATGGCGGCGTGGTGGGCAGTGGCATGGCGGGTTGGTGGGCACGCGAGCGAGCGGTGGCATGGCGGGTTGGTGGGTATGGGAGTGGGTGTCGAGTGGGCAGGCTAGGCTCAGCATTGTGTGTAAATTTTCCCTCACATCCTGCAGTGCAAGTAACGCCCAGTGGTAGGGATGTGGGTGGGCCATGACCCACCCAATGGCAGGGGTGTGGGTGGGCCATGACCCACCCAGTGGTGGGGATGTGGGTGGGCCATGGCCCAAAAGCAGACCCACCCAATGAGATGTGAAGCCATTTATCCTGTGTCCACCAAAGCCAACCGTAGGCCCTACCAAAAAATCAGGCTATGTACACACGATCAGATTAAAGCGCAACAAGGCAATCGCGCTACAAAACTCACGTGACCTTTATTGCGGGACAACGCGTACACACGTTGCTCCCTGCAACGCAACAAAATTACACGCATTATCGCGGTTGAGCGCAATGACTTCTGGGCACCTATCCCATCGTTCCATTTTCCCTGAATCGGCGCTATGAATCATGGGATGAAGGAAAGGAACGCAAAGCGCCATGGGTAAACTCTCAGTTTCCCATGGTGCTTTGTGTTCCCCTAGCGTCTTCCTCGTTGCCAATAGCAACTCGCGCCTATTTTCAACATTGCAGTGACGCAACGCACCACTTGCAATCAATCGCTACAGCGACAGCATGGATCCTGCTATGATCTCCATTGTCGCCTTCAACATTCTGAATACATCTCGGCTTGTTGCTCAGTACGCAATGAGCTCCGAGTCAGATGAGGACACCGAGGAGCAGGGGCTGATCGATGCCATGCAGAGCAACAGCACCGCGTTGCTCAGCTCCTTCACCGATCATCTGCACACGGTGCAACGCCGTTTCTGGTCGCGAGAGACGAGCACCGAGTGGTGGGATCGCATTGTTATGCAGCTGTGGGATGACGAGCAGTGGGTACAGAACTTTCGAATGCGGAAAGCAACCTTTCTGGAACTGTGCTCAGAGTTGGCCCCTGCCCTGCGACGGAAAGACACCAACATGAGGTCAGCCCTAACTGTGGAGAAGCGTGTTGCGATTGCTGTATGGAAGATGGCGACTCCCGACTGCTATCGGTCCGTTGCAAACCAGTTTGGAGTCGGGAGGACCACCGTCGGATTAGCCCTCTCACAAGTGTGCCAAGCCATCAATCGCATCCTGCTACGGAGGACAGTGACATTGGGCAATGTTCGAGAGATTGTGGACGGCTTTGCTGCCATGGGATTCCCTAACTGCGGGGGAGCCATAGATGGCACACACATCCCTATTTTGGCTCCAGACCATCTCGCGACGGAGTACATAAACAGGAAGGGCTACTTCTCCATGGTGCTGCAAGCACTCGTGGATCACAAGGGTCGTTTCACGGACATCAATGCTGGGTGGTCGGGAAAGGTGCATGATGCCCGCATTTTCAGGAACACTGGTCTGTACCGGAAGCTGCAAGGGGGCACCTTTTTCCCTGATCAAAAAATAACAGTGGGGGAGGTGGAGATGCCCATAGTCATCCTCGGAGACCCAGCATACCCACTGATGCCATGGCTCATGAAACCCTACACTGGGAACCTTGATCGCAGCAAGGAGCGGTTCAATTACCGATTGAGCCGCTGCAGAATGACTGTGGAGTGTGCCTTCGGCCGTTTAAAAGGGCGCTGGCGCTGTTTGTATGGGAGGCTGGACTTGGCGGAGGACCAGATCCCTGCCGTGATTGCGTCATGTTGTGTCCTCCATAACATTTGTGAAAGTAGGGGAGAAAAGTTTTCCCCTACGTGGGCTACGGAGGCACAGCGCCTCGAGGAAGCATTCGAGCAGCCAGCCACTAGGAGTATTAGGGTGGCACAAGGAGAAGCTGCTCGCATAAGGGAGGCACTCAGGGAGCATTTCAATGATGCCCTTCCCTAGTTAAGTTACATGACGCATGAGGTGCACCTTAGGATCATTTCAATAATGTGTATAAATAAATGCATTCTTCAAAGTTTTTGTTACTGTTTTTATTGAAACCTGAAAGATGGGGGTGGGGTTACAGGTTGGTGTAGCTCCGGGTCTCGTAAAAGTAGCTTGGGGGGGGGGGGGCTGGATGTTGTCCTGTACCGGGGTGGAGGGTGGCCTTCAAAGAAATGCTTTGAGGGACTGCGGTGTGTGGGAGGCATACACGGCTGAACTGTCTGGAGTGGAGCCCGGACATTTATCGCCTGGGACTGCAAAGCTATCATGTTCTTTAGCAGTTCTGTTTGCTCCTTCATGACGCTTATCAGTTCGTCCCTGTGTTTCTGCCTCCTCTGCTGGGATTCCTCTCTCCAGGCTCTATTCTCCCTTGCGGATTCTTGTGTTGCTTTCAGCAGGTCATTAAACATATCCTCCCTGTTTCTTCGAGAACGCCGCCTAATGTTTCTCATTCGGTCAGCTGGGGTAGACACCGGCCTTGTGAAGCTCAATTCTAATACAAAAATAACAATATAGACATTGTTAACACATAGCATAGATAGCCAATGTAACCTTCCAGTAGCACATTCCACTGGAAGGTACAGGGCGGTCAACACACTACGCTGCGCTGAAGCAGACAAGGTACATTCTAGTAGACGGCTTACCGGGGGCTAAGAATCGGAAGAGGGCACACAGATGGAACCCAATATCCCTCTCCTCAGAGTGCCCCTTCCATCTAGAATACATCTCCTACATGCCGCCGGTAGCAGGCCGGGACCGTATGCTGCTGCACTGTGTGCTGCCATGGTTCCCAGGGCTGTGCTTTGCAGCTGGAGAGGCAGAGTGTCCGTCTTTGGGAGCGCAGACACAAACGCTCTCCCATCTAACCTGAGTATTAGGCTCTGGAGGTACATCGAGGAAACCTTTTCTGACCTAAATGCAGATGATTATTTTACAATCACTGCCTGTATTGATGCCCTGCTAATGAATGCAGAGTAAATAGCGTGCAGAGCGGGGACCCGCAAGCACCCCCACCCCAGACAATGATATTTTAGCAGGAGCAGAGCTGAATGAAGGAGAAACTTACCTGAACCCCCCTCTGCCGCCTCAGAGAACAAGCTGCAGTTCAAGCCTTGGGTGGACGTCTCAGCGGGGCTGCTGAAGAGCTCCTGGCTACACGCGGTTGCGCTTTCCTCCGTGTCATCCTCCATCTCCTCCTCCTCCTCCTCCTCAACAACGTCCTCATCCTGCTCGGCTCTGGCAATCACCGGACGAGGAGGGGCTGAAGTGTCCACGGGACTTTTGGCAGTGGTTGTGGGGTCCCCGCTGAGGATGGCTTCTATCTCCTTATAGTACCTGCATGTTGCAGGCGCTGATCCAGAACGGCGGTTTCCCTCCTTCGCTCGGTGATAGGTAATTCTGAGCTCCTTCACCTTTGATCTACACTGCACTGTGTCTCTATCATGCCCTCTCTCTGACATGGCCCGAGAAATTATGCCAAATGTGTCATAATTCCTCCTGCTGCCGCGTAGCTGCGCCTGCACGGCGGACTCTCCCCAGATGCTGATCAGGTCCAGCACCTCTGCTGTGCTCCAAAGGGGTGCGCGTCTTCCACGGCGGGCCGCCATTGCTACTGATGATCGGAGCACAAACACACTCCACGAGGAAGAGAGCAGGAAGTGAAACAGACTTGAAATTTGAAAATCCCGGGAATAAGTTCGGGGCAGGGCGGGGACAGTTTCGTCACGGCCACAGAGCGGGTGGGGGGGGAGACCAGAGAGGACGACTTGGGAATGCTGGGACAGTTCCGGACTCCAGTCAATGCGCGGTAAGCGTACACACGAGCTCAAACGCGCAATATATGATCCGCAACAGCTGTTACCACTCTCGTCGGAGTGGTTGTTGGATTGCGCGACAACAAGGCACTTAACGCGCAAGAGCCCTGTTGCACGTGTGTACGCCGTTGTTGCTATCGCGCGGTAATGAGCTTTAATGCGCGATAATCTGATCGTGTGTACAAGGCCTCAGTTCTGGTTACGCCTCTGATAACGCCAGTATTTGTGGTGTCAGTTTGGCATTTCAAGTTTAGGAATCTGTTCCTGGGAATTCTCACCTGTACACATTCACATCTCCTGATGGATGCATCTAGTCTTACTAAGAGGTGAAATTTAGCCCAGTGTGGAGGGCCAAATAAGCCCTTAACACTGGGTTCAAGTGGTGAATAGAGCTTTGTATGTACATCTCCACTAGGACAAATTTTACGCATAGATCATGATGGGCCCTCTTCTGCTTCTATGGAAGTCTGTGGCAACTGCTCATTGATATTTATGGCCCATTAGCTCTTTCCCACTCATTGTGTCCAGTTCTGTAGCCCTTCCGCATGGAAAATTCTCTTTAAACTCATTGCAGGTTTTCCATGTGATAGCAGAGTCAGGTCATAAGTTTGACCAGCCCATGTCCCTGCACTGAGTAGTTGTTTGGTAAAGTCTAATAACTCCAAATTCAGGGAACAGGATTTGGCTCTCTGAATATTCCACTGTGTTATTGTTTATTTGTATATTGCATGCAGTTCAGTGAATACACTGAAAAAGGTAACTGTGGGATCCTCTTTGTTCTGGTCGTGACGGTCTCTTTCATCTGAAAATGAGTCGATTATACGATACCATAGAGCCAAATGTGATTGATGAAAAGATGCTTCAAAAAGCTGTGGAAGAGCAAGGGCCCCAAGAGGAATTAGGACAGCTTGCCAAAAGGGAAGGCATTGATTTCAAAGATGTCACACAGCTACAGCTTGATTTTAGAAGTAAGTTATCAAAATTTTTTTTGTTAGCGGAGAATAGTACTGTAGTATGTTTGAAATTACTACCAGCCATTCAATAATTAAATAATAGCCTGGAATTTATCATGTAAACAGTAAGTGACTAAACTTACATTTTGAACTGGAGCATATGAAGCAGTCACAAGATCAAAGACTGCATGGTTTAGCTGAATGGTAATGAGCTATAAATCTTCTCAACTCTGGTATTATTGTTATGATTTAATGTTTATCTTGTGGTGGCACCTAACAGCCATAAACATGTTGAGCCCCGTTGTGCAAGGCCAAATCAAGTCCAAATGAAGCCTCGTGACCACAAATTGTCTTCATCTGATGGCACTTTGGCAGCTTATGGTGGACACAGTCCAGTTCAGAGTGGACAAGCGTCTAATAGTAAAATAAAATCCCAAGCATTACAACTGGTTCTGACAGACAGCTTCATTGAAGGGCTCAGCAAAGAAACCAAGGATTTCAGTCAGGGAGAATGAACTATTCTCTTGCTCCCACTGGTAGTCTTATGTGAGTACAGGGTTGGGTTCATTGGCAGAGGTGATGTGGGAGATGTGTGCCCTATCCTTCATCACACCAGCAATCAATTAATACACAAAAATAAAAAAATGGATTTTAGATGTTTGGGGCCTGTGTTTTTTTTTAAATTAGGCATGGTGTTACATAGGCAAAATGTACATATAATTGGATTATACAGTTATCATGATTATGTGTGGGCCAATGAGGTAACTATGTCTGCAAATGATGACTTCTGGTAATTGACATACACCATTTCCTGATTTGTGCATGCATTTGCTTGCAAGTGGGGTGTATAATTGTGTACACATTTTTCAAATGCAATTGCATGCCAAATGTTAGACAACCAGGACATGATTTTTTTCTTAAGGGCAAAGCCTGTTTTTTATGTTGTTTTCCTCTTCTGTATTTCTTTTCCTACTTTTTATCTTTACTTATGTAAAGAACATGGGACATGATAATTTCCACAGCATTCCATTGCCATGACCCCAATGTTTGCTGTGACCCATATCAGCCTGCCCTCGTCTGTCTAGTTTTCTCCAAGGATCAAAATGCAATAACTCTTGCTTCACTCCAGACAGAAGACTCTATGTGCATAAAAATTGAATTGTAATTCTCATAGTAGTTCCAGCCAATTCTCGTGTGATGATTCCATAGTCTCAGGAAAAGTGCTCAGCTGGTAAGCATTACCAAATGTGCCGTAACTTTATAATGTAATAGGGTAGCTGTTTAAAACCAGCTACTGCCCACCAGTCGCCTACAACTTCAGAGGAAAATACTGCCTCATCCCAAGCCTCCCTCTTTAAGCTGGCAATCAGAGTGAAGGTCAAGGCTTTCGTGTAGTGAATCCATAAAACAACTTTTGACTGCAATGTTGTAGTCAGCAGCATCTCCTCCGTGACTCCCTTGCAGTACCAATTAGCCGTGCACAGTGGTGCAAGACAATGAGGTTATCCCTGCTTCAAACTAAACCCTATTGAGCTTAAGGACCTTTCAGATGACTCCACAGTGCTCTTCACACATTAGTGCACCATCACAATCTGCTCAAAGATACTTTTGGGGGCAATATTGGGCACGTATCACTATTAAAATATAGTGTGTGTGTGTTACAACTGAAACCTGGCACGTATGAACTGCAGTATTTTTTTCCCCTGTGCTTTTAGATATCCTGAAGATTGATAATCTATGGCAGTTTGTGAATCTGACTAAACTGCAACTTGACAACAACATCATTGAGAAGATAGAGGCCCTGGATAGTCTGGTTCACCTCATCTGGCTTGGTAAGAGTTAGGAGCATGAGGCTGGCTTCACCTTTCACTGGTGTAAAGCAGGAGTAATTCCATTAAAATCACTGGAGATTCACTAGTGTAAATGAGATCAGATTCACATCATTTTCAAAAGTGGCTAACTGACTTAGGAACCTAAGTCCCATTTCCCAAATGATTTAGGTGCTTTAGAGACTCTCATGGAAAGTCAATAGTATGTAGGTTCTTAAGTGGTTTAGGAGCCTATTCCCATTTTCAACAGACATAGGCTCCTCAGTGCCCATGTCTGCTGAAATTGGGAATAGGCTCCTAAATCACTTACACAAGTTTGAAGTTTTACTCTAGAGATCTTTGTATAAGTTTAGGTGCCGAATTAGATGTTCTTGAAAAATAAGATAAGTGAATGTATCCATGAGTCAAACAGCCGCAAGGGGCAAACTCTTCTCTCGTGTATTTCCATTGATTTCATTGGGATTGCAGGAACTGAGAGCCAGAGTTGTCCCAGGGTGCACTGCCACTCAGCTGATGGTTTTGTGGTGCAGGTAACAGTCCAAAGGAAAGAGAGCTATCAAATTTGTTGCAGAAATTTTCTTGTAAATTGCATCTCTTTAAGCATTTCCTAACTCATTTCCCTGTGCTGTGCTCTTCCATACAAGAGAGCTAGCGTGTATTTCTTCTTTTTGTCTCTTGCTGACACAGAGAGCAAGAGGTAGGAGCCGTGTGCTGGTTGTGCATACAGCTTCTGGGCGAAGGGGGACTCAGTCTGATTTAAGAGTTGCATGGACAAGTGGTAGAAGAAGGTGCACCTATTCCTTTCGGGCCAAAAGAGTGGTAGTTTTATGCTGAACCTTGAGAGTTAAGGGAAGAGCCTTTCCTAGAAATGCTGATCACTGCCAGGGAAAACAATATAAAGGCTAGAGAGAAGGTACCAACTGAACTGCAGGCCCCAAGCAGTGACATTTAGTTGAACTAATCAAAAATGTCCTTGTAAAACTGCTTGACTTCTACTTTTTTTCCCTAGATTTGTCCTTCAACAATATTGAAATCATTGAGGGTCTGGAAGCCCTGGTTAAACTGCAGGATTTGAGCCTCTACAACAATAGAATATCTAAGATTGAGAATCTGGACACACTCCAAGAACTACAGGTCTTCTCCATAGGAAACAATAATCTAACTACTCTGGAAAATGTAAGAATTCCATTGCTTTTGCCAGTGTTTCCTTCTTTCTTTCCTAAACTATCTATCCCCATACATAGCCATTATCCATCCATTCCTTCCTTCCTCCATCACCTTACATATCCATCCATCTATCCAACTGACTTTCTTATATTGGCTCTCTCACTGAATCTGAGCATCCCTTCAAAATCTCACTTTCTCTTTAATCTGAAGTAAGGGCCTAGTAAGATATTAAAGTAGGAAGTACTTATTTCAGCTAACTTTTCCCTTTTTTGGATTATTCACTCACTGGACCAGATCTTGTTACTGTTGTCATCAATGGCAAAACTCTTTTTGCTGCCAGTGGGGACCGGAAAAGGGGAAGTGTCTTATGTGAATAAAGAACAAAGGCAAAGATTTACTTTGGGATGGTTTGATTTTATACTTGCCTTACCGAGGGCAGTTTTACTACTCCAAGACCTCTAGAAGCTTATCATCCATCCAGGTAAAGGCTACAGGCCATATGTCCACAATAAGAGTTATATTGTATGGGTAAGAGCCATATAGAAAGTGGTTTCTTTTTCAGATAAAACATTTCAACCCTCTGCTAGAAAGCCATTGTTTCAAAACCTGTAACTGTTGTTAGAAATTAAATCCAATATATTGTGCCAGCTCTTTAAATGATGGATAGCTGAGCAAGGACCAAGATGTAAATGTCATGAGTTTGAAGACATTACTGTTTGTTATTCCCATGGCATTTCTTTCTTTTGGCATAGGTGGTCTACCTCAGGAAGTTTAAAAAGCTACGCACATTGAATCTCACCGGGAACCCTCTCTGTGAAAATGAACAGTATTCAATGTTTATTGCTGCTCACCTTCCAGATCTGGTGTACTTGGATTTCAAGCTTGTGGATGAGAACACAGTAAGTACTTCCACCATCCCCTTTATTTAACCATTTGAAATAGGGTATACACTTTACAAAGTATTCATCTTGCTGGTTCTCTGGGAATACACCAGCATTCAAAGTGTTAGAACAGGGCTCGAGAAAACCCAGGTGCCAGGTCACCCTGGTGACCTGGTTTTGTTGCCTGGCTCCCAACTCTGCTGTGGAAATGCAGTGGAGGAGGACCCTCTGCTGACCAAAAATAAAACTGCTGGTGCCTAGCTGGGAGCCAATTTTGTCAAGCCCTGGATTAGAATAACTTTTTCAGTTGCTGTCTTACTAAAATACTACTTTTTAGACCAGTAGTTCTCAGCCTGCAACCTGCAGGTCACTTGCGGCCCAATCAGTACACAGCTGTGGCCCGTGTGACATCCTTAGGGCCATATAAGTAGTATACGTATTGTGTGGATGTGGTTCACATAGTACACAGAGAGTTGCATATGCAGCCCACAGTGGTAAAATAGGTTGAGAACCACTTAGACAAATAAGAACCATCAGAAATGTCCTCCCTATGCCTGATTTTTAACATGCATAGTAGGGAGGCTGATCAGCTGACCTGGTGATCCCACATTGCAGTGGCTTCTGGCATTAAGGCGCTAGTGAACACTAGGCACTAGTGAACACTAAAGACTTTTTAAAAATGTATTCATTTGAAACTTACTTAACACAAAAAAAAGCCATACTCAGGGTACAGATTAAACCTAACATAGGAAAGAAACCTCAGTCTTGGGTGTGTTACACAGAGAATTGTATCTGACCCAGATTTATTAGGAGACAGGGTGATGGAGCCCAAATGTTTTCTTTGTGTTTCCCAGCGAGAACTTGCAGAAATAAAATATCAATATGTCATTGATGAAATAAAGCAAGGTGAAGCTCAAGCCTTGGCTAAACTGGAGGAAGAGCAGGCTAAGCAGAAAGAGTTGGAGCACCACAAGGTATGTTCTGTGGGGCTGATTGTGGGGTTGGCACACTGCAAGAAACCAAACAGATACTGACTTCTCTTTTACCCCTTGGAAGGTTTAAAGTGAGGTTAACATCGATTGAGGTAAAAATGAGGTCAGTATTAATCTCTGGGGTCTGTAAATCTCACCTTTTGAATGAAACCAAAAACTGCTATGTAATACGCATGATGTGGAGGA
The DNA here is from genome assembly GCA_007922175.1 of Pelusios castaneus. Lineage (NCBI taxonomy): Eukaryota > Metazoa > Chordata > Testudines > Pelomedusidae > Pelusios > Pelusios castaneus. The sequence continues at coordinate 5,905,179 of ML685786.1, read as the reverse complement.
ACATAAGCCTTTAAGCTGAACAACAAAACCTACATGCTGGACTCTGATTTAGGGAAACTCCAGAGTAATTTTCCTTTGGTTTCTTGTCAGCCTGGTGCTAGACTAACACGTTCACAGGTCTGATGGAATTGTTAGCATTATTCATGGTGCCTCTCACAGTAAGTGAACAGATAATATTGGGGTATTAATTGAATCTTATGCGTGATTCCAAGATCAGTGTGGGGATGAAGTGGAGGAACTGTCGGTACATAATGAGAATGGGATGGTGCAATGCGGTGCTCTTGGGCTCTCTGAGTCTCACCCTCCTGCCTCCATTGATCGACTAGCAATACAGGTGTGCTACAAGCATGTTACCATGCAACTTGCTTGTTCCGCACTCTCTGCTTGGCATCTATGTTGCTTCCTTCTCTACTTGAAGCACAAGGGCAGAGCCAGAAGTAGATACTGATTAGAGGAGCTCTCCCATGGTATGGCTGTTGCAGGCCTGTGTCACCTCCACAGTGACATAGATCCCTGTGCATTCGGTTTGACATGGGGGAATGCCAAATACATGGAGATAGGATCAGGGAAGAAAGGTCATAGATGATGAGGAAACTGGATGAAGTCCTTCAATCTTCCTTGGCATCGGGCCTCACGACATCTGTCCTATTTATGCTGCGTAGCTTAGCTATCTCATTGCAGGACCACAAAGTGGAATTGCATTGCTCTGTCACATTGTTTGATTGGTGAAAGAACCACTGTCTAATTCTGATAGAGGAGAATAAACTTATCAATGGTTGTATAGTGTTTTCCTTGGAAGGCCAAAATCCTCCCCCAACTATGCAGTAATAATGGCCTGGTCCATTGTTCTGAGATACACATTCCGCAGCAGTTGGTACCCATTGTTCAAAATGTTGGCCCAGATCCCCAAAGTCATTTAGGCGCTTAACTTCCATTGATATCAATGGACCATTCAGCCTGACTGATGGAACCCTTCTTAGCACTTTGCAAGAAGCAGCAAGAAGTGACTGAGGTTCTGCAGCAAGTTGATGCTCTTTATTTTCGCTATATTGTACTGGCTGTCTCCAAAGGCTGCTTACATTGAGTACCTGAATGGACCCTTCTTGTTTGAGAATATGTATGCAGAAGATACTGAAGCTCCCAAACTGGCTTACCTCCCTGGAATGGCTGACCTGCTAGAGACATATCCTTTTAGAAAATCTAAGTGATAAAAGCTAATGACTTCAGTTCACAAGGGGAATACTCATTTGTTCTTTTAATACAAAACTGAAAGCTACATTGATCTGAGACTGTGTTTAGTCTTGGACCAGTGCCCAAAAAGTGTGAGACTGCTGACTGTTTTAAGGACTGATAACACATGAAACAATCAAAGGAAACTTAGCACCTTTGCCTGCTCCAGGGCTGGCACAAACAAGTCAAAACCAAGTGCTCTTAACCTTAAAGGTTTACGTTGTTGGTCTCCAGCAATTCCTAGTGGAACGCCTTTACTAGAAGTCTCCACTGATTAGTCTTAAGCACATAGAAATACAATAGATGGTTAGAGTACCCCAAAACTTGATAGTTGCCCCACAAGTCTGGGGTATGCTTCAGAAGAAGCTGCCGCAGATTTCCAGATGGCCGGTCCTTCCATCAGCACTGGAGATCCTTTCCGATGTGTCCATGAAGCAATCCACCCGACTCAGACTTACTACCTCCCTTTTATACCCCAAAAGTTACAGAGACATGTCAATCAAAAGAACGTTACATCGCTGACCAACCAAATCCATCACTGGGCAAAAGCAGGAGTTACAGAGACACATCCCTTAAAAAAAAATATTGTTAGGTAAGCAATCTTAAGATGTTCATCTGATAGCTAAATTTCCCCGCACCAACAATTCTAAAATATATCCAGACTTTCTGTTTTTCACAGACATCTGCCTTGGCATATTCAGAGAGAATGCACAGAGCCATGTTCCCTTCAAGTGTTCACATCCTCTCCCAATTTGCTTAGTTATGCTAAGCTCCTGCAAAGGCCTGAAAATGGCTAAAAGCAGCAAGAAGCATAATTGATAGTCCATCCCAATAATTGGCTGTGGTTTGGACAATGGCTGGTTGCTAAAATGCTCCTGTTCAGTAGACAAGATGCCTTGCCTTTAGGTTGGTAGAAGCTAGACACGACAGTATTGATTATCTTGCAGCCATGCCTACTATGTTGACTCACTGAACTATCACAGATTATGTTCCTTGACTCTGGTTTCACATATAAGAGTAAATTTGTATCAATTTGCGAGAACCTCTTTGCCTATGGTCTGAAACAGCATGAAAAGCGAAAAGCCGAAGTCTCAACCTTCTACGAGTGCCTTCATGAAGCAGTAATGGACAGTCAACAGCAAGGCACAAAAATAATCCTGGATTTTGAAAATAGCAGCCAGGGGGTATTTGATTACAGCTTTTATTTGTTGAAATGATTTCTATGGATCAGAGGCCAAAGTCTGATCTCCGCGATGTACAGAGTAACTCCACTGAGATCAGTTTAATGCCTCCAGGTTTACAAAAGGGCAAGGGAAATCAGAACCTGGCACCAGATCTTAATGTATGTGTTTCTGTGGGCTTGTCTATGCTGGAGGGCTTGACACTGTGTTAATTAACATACTGTAGCACATGACTTAGCACTCAGTATAAACAAGGATTGGTGTATTTAAAACACATCCACTGGAAGTGCTTAAACCTGGCCTCTGAGGCTAAACACAACCAGCTAATGTAGTTTTAAACATGACAGTCTTTGTCTCTACTGAGTATTCACCATAACAATAACACTATGTCATTTCCATTAACAAGATTTGTCTGTATTAGGTTCTTCTTAAAGGCTTGGTAGAAGAGCTGTCAAAGATTTTTAATTGAACCCACAAAAAAGTTTCTTTTGAAGTTTTTCAATTCAGAAGCTTTCATTTTTTAGCTTTTAGGTCCCTACCCATGTTCTGTACCAACTGGAAAAGGAGGAAGAAAAGGAAAACCTGACATGATCATTATTTATTCAAGAGAGAAGATGGGTGATGTAATACATTTTGTTGGACCAACGTCAGTCGGTCAGAGGGACAAGCTTTCGAGCCACACAGAGCTTTTCCTCAGTACTGGAAACCTCGAAACCTTGTCTCTTTCACTGACATAAATCGGTCCAATAAAAGATACGACTCCATCCTCCTTATCTTACTAACATCTTGGGACCAACACAGCTACAGCAACACTGCAAACAATTATTTATTCAAATCATTTGGGTTTTGATTCATTTCGTTAAAAAAAATCCATTTAATACATTTGAATGGAAAAAATGTTCTTATTTTTGAATATTTTGGTAGCAAATGCCATTTTTCAACCAGCTCTGCTTTCCAGGGGGCTGCAGCCACATCACTGTGGGTGGTCGGGTCCTAGCGTCTGGCTGCATCCCTTTCTAACCATTTAAAATAAAGGGGCAGTTATTTTTGTTTCTAGACGTCCATGGAAATATAAGCTTGGCTAAACCCTGGTAAAGCGCTTTGTCAGCTGTACAGAAAAAGCTGCTCAGGATTGTCTTCAGTGAGATCCCAGGTGCTCAGCATCTCTGAAAATCAGGCTGTTTTTATTTTGGTGCCTTGTAACAAGGTGTCAGGGTGCTGAGTTATTCTGTTAGGTGCCTGGTTCCTGTGTGCAGGTGCCGTGTATATTAATGCTGATTCATTCTAGCAAGTGGACTTAACTCTAGCCAAGGCATAAGAGGGGTTAAGGCCTGAGAGGTGTTGAATGGAAATCCTGGGGAGGGAGAGAGAACAACCTTGGGGGAACCGTAGAGCATGATCGGGACCCCATTGTGCTAGATATTGTATAAACACAGAACAAAAAGACAACCCCAGCCCCCCAGAGCTTTTGTTTGAGTTGCCTATAAATCCACGTTCAAAGTGGGAATGAGTTTGGATGTTAGGCAAAGTGTCTATGTACTCCTCAGAGCAGCATAGGAACTCTGCCTGCTTACAAGCTTAAGATAGGGATTTGGGTGCTGAATTTAGGCACCTTGTGGATGAAAAAATTCTGACCTAAGCGAAGGTCACATATAGAGTCACAGTCAGTCAGAAATCGATCTTTCGTGCTCAGTACTATGAGTTTAAAAATCGGCAGGAGGAGGTCTAAATAAACTGCTCTGCTTGCTCTGAAGTCAGTTAAGGAGCACAGAATTCTGCCAGAACCCTAAAGCAGCAGGCGTTGTTAACCGGAGTGAGGTTTTAATTGCTTGGGACCTCCTGGCTTGATTTAATTATAAAAAGAAATCCCCCCTTTACCATTCCATTGTGTACACAATCTCTTCTGATTTACACTCAACCTTCTGCAATGGTCTTGCCTAATTTTAGCTCCTTTATTGGCTCAGCCCTGAGGAGCAGTAGGCTTCTTCCAAATGTATTTTAATGCTCAGATTTCAATAGGAGAGATTTATTACAAAGACATGACTTGAAAATAACTTTGGCTGAGCATATACATTTCTCAGCAGTAGTAAGATTTGTTGACCTGAGAGATAAATATTGACCGCCGCGAGGCTGATGTCAGAGTTTAACTTTAAAGAGCAAGATTTATTGTCCTTCATTGTAACAAGAAGTCCTAACTGATATGTTCCATATCCTCTGAGTGCAAAATTCTGGGTCCACTGAAGTCAGGGATCATTCTCCTTTGCTTCCATGGAATCAGGAGTTAGGCTTGAACTTCTTTATGAGGAGTAATTGGAAGTCTTTCCCCTATGGCCATGAATGTCAGAAATCTAATTGTTTTTCCTTTGACACAAACTTTCTAAGAGCGAGATGAGGTCGGAAGTCTAGGGAAAAAGCCATTTGCTGCCTGGCAAGCGAATAACAGTTTTCACACAACTCGCTACAGTGGAATCTGGTTGCTTAACACTGTGGCACACCTTGGTATTACTGACCTCTGAAGACGTAAACCACAGTCACTTCTTAAACAATCGCATTTCATTTTAGCCAGTCATGACCCAGATGTTCTCTCATTGCATGTAACAATAAGAGTTAGTTAAATTGAACAGAATGGGGAACATAAACGATAATGTAGATCTCTCTGTATGTTTAGCTGTTGGACGTGGTTCAAAACATGAGTAATTTGGAGATTGCGGAGTCTAAACTTGTAAAATACAATGAGGACATCAGTCAGCTGTCAGACACACTCATGACCCTGGAAATGCAGACGGTTGATCAGCTAGAGGTAAGGCAAGGGGATATATCTGCTAAACCTCAGCTAGAGAACACCGGGGCCGATTCACCTTGTATAGTCCCGGTGGTGCAGAACGAGTGTAGAAGCCCACCATTCCTACTAGAGTCTGACACTGTGTTATTCTTACTCTGCACAGGTGTTCACAAAGTGCAAGGTGGTGGAGAATCAGGCCCAGGGTGTTGATATGTTGCATCAGTGCTTACTAGTCACCTGCGGCTATTGGGACTGATGGCACAGGTTTGCTAAAGAGTCATTCAGGAGGGTATCGGGCCATTTTGGGGCCTGTCTGTGGAAATTGCCCCCCTAGTATGTGACATATTTTCAAGGCTCTGATGGAGTGATTCTTTCAAAGGGATCTTTGCTATGACTGAAAAATTACACTCATGCCCTGATCCCAAGTTATTCCACCTTCTTGAGCACCCCACTGTGAGCGTAACAACGTTAGACGGTGGTGGAGTTCGAAAGGGAGGCTTAGAGCTTGGGGTCGCAGCGGCAGGTAATGTCTTTATTCCAATGGTTACCAACAGCTCTTGCCGAAATATCACAGGTGCTTTTCACATGCTGAAGTGAGGCACCGGCATGTTTAATCGTTCTGTTAGGGCTTTCGAGTGAAAGCAGAATCTGTCAGAGAATCTCTACCACCTATCTTTGAGAGAGGCAACCAGGCGCAATGACAGTCTCCCAGGGTTTAAACACAAGCTCTCCTAATCCCAGTCACTAGTTTTGCACCTGACGGCAGCATCTTCAACAAGGAAAGAAGCCTGCAGTCTCATAAAAAGAATGAGAAGTGTTGATACCTGGCTTTAATTGGAGATCAAACGTTTTCTTGTCATACTGGAGCCACCAGGTTAGACATTGGAATGATTTGATGGAGTGAAATTCCCTGAGCCCGTGATAGAGGCATCGCTCTATCAACATTTCCCAGTAGGATGGATTCTCATCTTTCCTGACATTTGCATACCAGTGCAGAAAAGCACATGGCTTTTGGTGCTCCAGAACAATTAATTTGTAGATACCTTCAGGCCCCAGCAGTGCAACTAAAACCAGTGGATCAGATGAGAAGGATGCAGCATTTTAGACTCCATGGTTCTGATCTGTGTTGCACATGTATGTTTGAGTACTTGGTAACTTTTCCTTTTCTTTTTCCTGTTAAGGAAATAATAAAGGATTTTGAAAGGAACATTGCTGACCAGGTGTCAACATTTATTGAGGAGGTCCAAGGAATATATCCTTTTGACAGTCTATGGCCTGGAACTCTGTCTGGTATAAATCTGACCTGTGACATATATGTTGCTTCACTTCCCAAGATTCCTGCGAGGCCCAGAAATCAACACTCACTGTGTGGAAATGGATTGCTGTTTATTAATGTGTTGTAGGCTTTGATTGATTAATTCTTAGGAGCACTTCCCCGTTCAGGAAATACAGGCTCTGCTCAAATACTTCTCTACTATATTCTCAGCAAGACAACACAATCAAGGCCTGCTACACAGCTCAGTGATGAGGAAGTAATGAATGAGACTTGCAAAGGGCAGTTAGACACTTACTCTCACTGAAAATGAATGGAAGGTAGGTTGCTAGCTGTCCTTTGTGCCTTTGAAAGTCCACTCTCTATTTCTCAGCAAACACTTGGTAAATCTGGCAGGGTAATGATACCTATGTATGGCTGACATTTTAATAGGTGAAATATCTCAAATGCCTCCTGTAGGGTCTCTTAATGCCCCAGTTGTTGGGCAGCTCTAGGACAGCTGCCCTCTTCCACCTCGAAGTGACCAGCAACATTTATTTTTAGATACACAAAACTCCTGGCCCTGGGTAAGTGTGTGTGCAAAACTCTGAATAGGACAAGCAAACAAAGGCCTCATTGAACTTCCTGTGCAAATGACCCCCGGTGTCAGATCTGTACAATGGAACACAATGAAGGCAGCAAGAGGGTGGGATTGCTTCTCAAATCACAAGGATGTGCCAACAGCTAGCTGGGTCTTAGAAGGGCTTGCTTATGTAGAACGTCGATGAGCCCTTGTACAGCACCAAGTCCCCCCGGTCAGAGGCAGGTCATTTGACAGGTTAAATGCTACTGTTCTTTGTTTCTTAATCTTCTTCCATACGATGGCTCAATGCCGGGATCTAGAAAACCATCACCACGAGAAACTGCTGGAGATAGCAATCAACACGCTGGAGAAGATCATCAAGAGCGAGTTTGACGATGAGCTGCCAGATGCTGTTCGACTGGTGAGGCCCCCAGTTGTGTGTGCAAATCAGGCTCTTCTAGGAAGCAGGGATCCCGTGTGTGGAGGAAGAAGGGAACAGAGCATGTTCCCATCTGGATTGGGTTTCAGAGACAGGATCGTGTGAATTATTCTGCCAAAGCTAGATGTAGTTTTCTTTCAAACTGCCCCTAAATAAGAAGGTTGAGCTTTGTCGGTTCAAAAGCAGTGCCTGAAACTTGAAGCTGTGGTCTCGGTATTGGCAGACATCAGCAAGGCATGAGGCACCTACTCCTTTGGGATCTCAGGAGCCTTACGTTTTCCCTCAAGCTATTTCCTGCTGAGGAATGAAGACACCACTTGGGTACCTCCACAAAGAGCAACCACAGTTCCCTCTGGTACCTCCTCAAAGAGCACCACCCACAAATAAGCTCCAGCCACTTCTCCCCAGGCAAGCAGCCTCTCCTCCACAGCATGGAATGGCAGAGGAGATACCAGCTGACCCCCCTCTCCCCAACCTTGATTTTTCAAGACAAGTATGAGGGAGGAGCAACCGGGTCAAATCTGAGTGATATTGCCAGCTGGCACATGGGTCCTATGCTGCTCAATGTTGTAGCAATTATAAAGTTGCTGTGCGCATTAAAAGTTATGGGGTGCATTAAAGCCACAGTGACCGCAAAGCAAAATTTCAGCCCAGATCTGTCCCCATAAAGCAATGAGGCTAGAGAAACTGCCCTCCTGGGCCTGCAAGGGTAGCTCTTTTGGATGTGGGGAAGATGGTGATTGCCCCACACCTTTCCACCAGGGACGAAGACCTGTTCTGGCCAGGGCTCTAGAGTGAAGTGACCTGGAAGAGGTGCCTGGCCTGACTCGCTTAGCCCTGCTCCCTCTCAGGTCAGCACGGCTCTCTTCAGGCTGATCTCGCAGCACGGCAACACTGTAGGAGTTTGGGGCGGTATGCATTCCTGCTTCTGCTAGATTTCCCGACCCCATGAACCTCTGGCCAAATGGAACCCAGCTGTAACTCCGTAAAGGCAGGAGAGTGGGGCTTCTGGTTGCTATTAAACAAATGACAGTTTCTTACAGGCCAGGGGGTTTGGTGGGGACGACATTTCTAATGACCTTAACTCTTGTCAGTCAGCGTTTCCCCATCTTTCCCCACAACTCCAAAAAACCTCAAAAACTGTATTTTTAGCATTGAGCAGCTGTACTGCTCCGCTAACTTTTCTATTACAGCTGAAAAATACAGATCTAGACTTCCACCCCTTCGATTTAGCCCCCTTCCCATAGTTGCTAATGCTGTTGTACTCAACCCTCGGTGGATCAGGAGCCAGATTACTGATCAGTATTACCCAAAAAAGCCACAGCTATGTGAGCCCATTATTTCATTTGCCATATTACTATAGAGTTATTTAAACAGTACAAGGAAATATTTAGTTAATACAGAATTCACACAGCAAAATCACTGACCAAGTATTATTTAATCAACTACAGTTGGTTAATAACATTGCAAAAATGTCCTGATTGGTTAATAAACTTAAACTGGTAAATAATAAAATCACTCAGTGCTTTTAATATCATCTGCAGCAAAGGAGACACATTCAAGAACCACTTATGGCTCGCAAGCCTTAGTCTGAATATTGCTGTGCTAACGTCTCCAGGTGCTTGAGGTGTTCTCGCACTGTGTCATAGGAGACAGCGAGCCCCAATTTTACTCTATCTTTAGGGATTGGTTCAGTGCAGACAAAGCTTCTGCAGGGGAAATTCACACGTCAATGCCCCTTTGAGCCAGCGCCCCACCTCCTTTCAGCCAGGGCCCTGCTTGCCCCAGGTGTAGGGCCTCGAGCCAACATCCTGCCAGCCCAGAGGCCTAGAATGGCAGAGTGTGAGCTGATGCCCTGCCTATCACACGTGGTAGGCAGCAGTAGTGATTTCTTCAGAACTAGTGACTTGAAAGGAGGCAAAGTCAGAAGGAAATAAATGATTTTTGTGACACCTGTTCAGAAAATAGCCCTCCAGGGCAAGGGTGGCTCACGGCCTTATGGACTGTGGGCCTGGCCCCAATTATATACCACTGCCACATGTCCATTTTTCCTCACCCTTCTCCATCTCTATGGAGAATCGATCTTCATGTGTTTAACAGCCAGACTTGGTTGCAGGAAGAGAGAAATTCTGTTTTCTAGAAGCCACCCTCCATTTAAAATCCCAGGGGAAGCTGCTGCTGCTGTTTGAAATTGTGGTGCCAAAACAAAGGCACATGGCGAACATTACCCGGAATAACTTATTCTAAGTGGTGTTCCATGTATCACACCCATGAAGTAGCACATTGGTGCATGTGCAGCCTTTCCCATGATTGACAGCTGCCAACATGGGCTTGCCATATGCTACCAGACGCTGCAGTCTAGAGGAATGAGCGTGTCAGGAGTTCACGCCCAACTCTGGCTTGCTATGCAGCCCTGGGCAAGTTACTTCATCATGGTCTCTGTTTCCCCATCTGTCAAATGGGGCTAGTCCTTACATGAGGCCATAGTGGGAGGAGATATGTACAGTGCTTTGAACAGGTAAAGCATGAGACATAGCAGAGAGTTCTTATTTTCTCTCTGATGGTGCTCCCGAATGCGGCACATCTCGTTCGGAAACCTTCTGCTTGTGTGTGTAAAATCCACGTTTCCCAGCACTTGCTCCATTTCCTTCCCTAGCTTTTTGTGGACAAAGACACCATTGTCAATGCAGTGAATGCCTCCCACGATGTCCACCTGCTGAAGATCGATAACAGAGAGGACGACATTGTCACCAAAGCCAATAGCTGGGCCTCCTCCGTGATCGAGGAGGTAAGCAAACCCCTTGGCTTGGGGAGTAAATCCCTGTTCAGGGGCAAAGACAATCAGCAAGGCAATGAAAGCCTCTGACTAGCAGCTTCTTCCTAGTACAGTGGGCAAAGAGGCACAGGGATCCAGCCAGTGTAGCTGGGCCGCTGTCAGGAAGTGAGGGGCTGGACGAAGGCATTTCCTAACTTTCGACTGGGCTATCAGCATACAGCAGGTGACTGAAGGTTTGACAAGCCCCAGGACCCACTGTCTGCTCTCGTTCTCCTCAGGTTCACAAGAATGAGATCAGCAGAAACCGCAACCGGGTGAGAGAAATCAATCAGTACATCGACCAGCTGCAGGAGGAGCTGGACAACATGGAAGGCCTGGAGCAGATGGAGTAGGACGGGGTTCCCGATAGGACACAGACCTGGGACTCTAACAAGTGTGCCTCACCCTCTCTGACCACTTCCATGTAAAGACTCGCCCATGGGGATATTTCATCCTGGGGATGTTTCATCCATGGCTGTCTCCCTGTCCCCCCCCAAATCATACACAAATAAAACACCATTTGAGTTTGGAGAAGCTGAGGGTTTCACTGTGACACTCGCTGTGACTGGTGGTCCAAACCAAAGCCAGCTCACAAACAGCTGGGTCCTGAATGAGCCATGGCTTGGGCAAGCCGTGATTCACTACCCCACCAGGCCATGCCTGTGTGAGTAGAGTTAGGAGCCTGGGATGGATGCAGCAGCTGGCAGGAGGCGTGACGGGGAAGAAGATGCTCTCCTATCACAGTAACTCTGCCTGCCCAATAATCCCAGGTTCCTGGGCCAGCAAGCTTTCCTGCTGCACTCACGTAGCCTCCTTTCGTCTGCCCCAGGCAAAGGCAACTTCCTGCAGTGTGCAGAGTGGCCTCTCACAAGCAGGGAGGGGGATCAATGGCTCTGCAGCTCACCCACTCCTGCTCAGTGCCAAGTCATTAATTTCCCTCCTAGCTGCTCTGCAGGCAGCTCAGACTCCGTTCTGGCTGGAGTCATGTCCCTGGAGAGAGGGAAGAAGGAAAACCCATCCTTGAAGAAAGCATGTGGCAGTGCGTGGTTTAGAAAGGGGCCAAATACCCCGAGGCTTCTCCTCCCACTTTCATGGCATTGGCTCTGCCCCGGGCTGTTTGAATTTGTTCTGATTTAGCCGACAAAACAATGGCCTCCCTGGGGCTGGTTTTCTCCTGCTGCAGAAGGGTGCCAGAAGCTCTTGGCTCCAACAGGATCTGCAAGTGCTTGGCTCCTCTGGAAGGCAAAGCCATACACGGGGCAAGCTGGGCACCCAGGCGTGAAGGGGCTTCGAATCGCTGGCACTACTGGTTCCCCTGAGCGTTGACTGGAAATGAAGCTGTTTCTAAAGGAGAGGGATTCTAGGGGTGAGCACCTCATCTGAGGTTTTCACAGCAACTGCCCAGCTGACATTTCCTTCTCCTTTAAGAGTCTGAAGTCTTCAGAGACAGGACGAAATGAAAACCCGCAGCCAAACATCCCTGAACTTGGGGACACGGGGAGGGAAAGCCTGGGCCTGCCCCTTTGTTCGAAGAGCCATGGACACTGATCTCGCCAATCTTGCGTCCCTGCTCAATAAGTACTATGGATTAGGAGTCCCAGCTGAGCACGTGCGTAAATCTTTGCAGAACTGGGGCCTCATCCAGTTAGAATTAGTCAAAGACAACCCCCTATCACCCAAGCTGAAATGTCAATACACATCTTTTTCAAAACCAAGGCAAGAAGAGGGATCCAGCCAGTCTGTGGCTGGCAGGCTGGTGCTTGGGACTGAGCACAGATCTTTGATCCTCAGGCAGCGACACAGAGGAAGCCTGAGGACAAGGAAACGGACACAGCTGTCAGTCAGCAATGGCTCTGTCTGTTAGTTATCTTGCCCCCAGAGGATGTCTCCGCCTGCAGCTGTCTGTGGCCTCAAACACATCCCACAGGACAGTGGGGAAGTACAGATAACTAACCACATGCAGCATCCAGAAGGAGACACCTTTAATCAAATTGGGAGAGAGACCAGCTTGGTACAGGGGCAGCAGTTCCTGGTGAGGAACAGATACAGCTGAGTCTTGTCTCCAACCGATAGGACTTGGGATTTTGGCAACAGACGTGGACCAGAGGCAGGCAGACACCAAGATGGACATGCACTAGAACGCATGCCTGCCCTTACCAAAGCCTTTTTGCTGGGGTGCGAGGCACACAGCTGGGAGCTTTGGGGGTGTAGATGAGCTATCCTTCTGACTGATTATAAACCTGGCTGAGCACCAGCCTGTGGCAACAGCCAGCGATGGGCATTTCAGTGGGGCTGAAGAGGTCCGACTGTACTTCTTTTCTAACAAAAAAGCCAGAGCTGCTGAGTCACTGGTATGCCCCCGCACTTGCCATGGTGCGGGAAGAAATGCCCCGGCTAGGAACTCTTGTAAAGTCATGCCCTCTCAGCGCTAAGTCACCCCCAGCAACACCATACTGGTAGGGACCGGGGCGGCGCCGGTTCAAATCCTCCATCTTGCATTTATAAACCATACTGCGGATTCTCCTGCTCAGCCTGATGCGTCGCTTCTCAGAGCCTCAATCCTGCAGCAGCTTATGTTTTACGGTTGAGCTCTCTGAACACAGGTGAGCAAAGAGGGTCCCAGCAGCCGTGCGGGCACGCAGCTCGTACATCTCGTAGTCATGGGCCCATTCCACTTTGCCCCACCGCTGGATCTGAGGGAAGAGAGAACAGCCAGCTCACTGAAGAGTTAGCTCTATAGGGGGTGCACTGCAGGACTTCTTGGCCGGCATTTTCCTGTCTGTGAAACTGATAATTCCTCCCAGGAGTGGCACAAAGCTTCCCTAATCAGTGCCTGCCCAGCGCTCGGACAGCCTCACGGGAAAGGGGCGATAGAAGGCATTGTATGACAGCTTGGTCCAAAGCTCACTCAAGTCAGAGTGGAAAGATTTCCATTAACTTCACAGGACTCTGGGCCAGGGATGGTTCTGTGCAACGACACAACTTCCTGTTCACAACAATCACTTTGTTAATTCGCAAGGCTTTAAGCTGCCCCAGGGCTCTCGTTGTTTTAACAATCACTTTAGCATTAGTCCCCGGCAAAGTGCTCAGGGCAGGTCAGTACACAGCCCATTCTTGGGCTCTGTGCTGTCAGTTGGAGGGCAGAAAAAGACCATTCCAGCTTCTGCAAAAGACATCCACAGCCTTCAGCCCTTAAAGTACTTTCATCATGTCTCTCGGGTGGCTGAACATTCGAACCATATTGAGCAGAAGGTGCCTGACTGTCTCCTGGAACAGCAGGCAAGTCCCTTGCCAGTTATCTGTGCCAGGAGATCACTTGTCATGCAAGGATTACCACTATTTGAATCACAGGGTTGCTCTAGAACATAATTTACCTGGTATTCTTCCTCCAGGCGAGAGAGCAGCACGGCTTTTTCTACTGTAATGTGCCTTTCCATCAGTCCCATGGACAGAATGAGAGATTTCAATTGTGTGATTACATATTCTATACCTGGAAGGGGAGAAATATCAAACACGAACCATAATTATTTACGTGAAGTAACGTTGGCATCTTCCCACCTTCTGATGGGGCAGCCAAGGCAGACTGTGTTCCTGCAGGATCAGATGGTTGGATGATCCCTCACACCTTGGATCCATCCACTCCACAGAGTCACTCCACAGTTAATACACAAATGAAATTCCCTTGGCTAATCAGGATGCATTGTTTCCATGATGCTGCATCTCTGCCTGCAAACCACTTCCTCTAGTTTGAAACACACCCTAATGATGTAATCATGCCACATGGCTAGATACGGAATTGGATGGATTCCCTTCTGATCACATCTCATTGCTGAAGAGCTGGGGATGAGATCCATGAACAGACAATCACTTAGAAAAGGGACTTGATCCACATAGATGCTGAGCGTTTTTGACACTGAAAATCAGGCCCATGTATAGGGCAAGGGGAGGAGACAAGGAAGCAAGAATCTCTCTCAGTCTGAGCTAAGTGATCAGCTAAGTCAGGCCAGATTCAGGATCCAGTCAACTGATTGCGTAGGAAAGCAGAAATGGGTCCGACAGCCTTACCATGCCCAGCTGAAGATAGACGTGCCAAAATACCAACAGAAGTGTCCCCAACCTTACCCTAAAAAGAAGCTGTGATCAAAAGGGGGTGACCAGAAATGTTTGTAAGAAGGATTGGGAAGGTCCTGCAAAGCAGAACAGAGAGCACGTTTTTCTACTAGGAATTCATTCAGTGTCTCTTATTGTCTTCCTACGAGGTAGCTATGGATTCTAGTGGGTTTCTAATCTTCATTTAATACATTTTTATTTTGAAAAAAGAATGAGATGAGGAAAAAACTGGGGCCCTGTCACGGTGAAAATCCATTTAAAAATATTTTCCATTGAACTCAAAGAATTTTTAGTGTCCTGGGCACTTCTCACCATTTATTCTGTTTATTCGCATCTTGCACTTCAAGGAGTATGAGCAATGACAACAGATTACTTAGTTTTACCTGTGTTTCCAGTCAGATTCACTTTCTGGCTCTCATTCAGCTGGGTAAAAGTTGAACAGCTGGGCTGCAAATAATCACAGCCCGTACGTTTTAAATCTAAACTCGGGGTTTTAGTTTACTGGAGGAGGGAAAAAAAGGCATGAAACCATAAAATCATTTTTGTGCATTTAGGGTTTCAAATCTTCTCTCTCTGCGCCCCCCCAAGGCTAAATTTTGGATCAAAACCACCTGAAAGTGTCATGTTAAGGCAAAAATGTATATTTCCATAGTTCTGAGAGACTGAATCAGAGCCTGGGACAATAGACACTGTATGGACACTGGACAGCAAAGAGACAGCACCTGCCGGACCGAACTAGAGCAAAAGGTCTAGCTTGGATTTATTTATTTAAAACCACAGTCCCCCTTTGTTTCCCCCACATTGACTTAAAGTCTCCCTTTCTTCCCCAAAACATTTCTGTTGTGCCAGTTACTGCACTGAGAGAGGAAAAGGCTCACATGCCAGTGGTGCTTCGTGTACCCTGGATGGATGGACACACCAGACAAGTTGTCCTCCTTACCTTGCAATGCCCACATGTTGTAAGATGCCAAGTGGCTGGTGAAAATGTCTTTCGTCCTGGGTGGGATGTGGGGCCCCATGATGCTAGTAGAGGAGCCGATCTCCACATTGTACCTGGAATGAGTAAGATCGTGCCAGACAAACGCTAGCTGTGGAGGCACATGGGCCTCGGTATCATTACGCAGCGAGACTGGCGAAATTCAGATCAGGCACAATCCTCACTGATGTCGGCTGGAGTTATACCCACTTTTGCAAGGGCCAGATTTGCCCCTCGGGAGCTATGTGGGGACAACGTTTTCTACCCCTACTGCCCTGCTTGAACTCTTTTCCAGAGCAATGGTGCATGTGCAGCATCAGCTGATCTGGTTTATGGATCTTACAAGCCTGATTCCTTTCTTCTTCCATGGGCTGAGAAACCCCCTGCAGGGATCACCAAGACTTCACACTAAAGACTGGCCAACAGCAGCTCTTCACTGCTGGAAACCTGAAACCCCTTCGGGACAGCCTCTGCCCTCCAAAGCCCCTCAGTACCCCCTTTCCATGGCCCAACACGCTGGCACCAGAACAGCTCGTGACTGGTTCTCAAGGCAGCGCAGTGATGAGCACACTAGGAATGTCACAGTGAGGGCAGCTAGCAATCAACAGTCCTTGGTTTCTTACCTTTTCTCAGCCCACTCAACAATGGGATCCCATTCATTCTTCTGCAGTTCTACGAGGGCGGCTGGCTCCTCTACCCTGTAGCTAAGACGTCGCAACAAGGAAATAACCGTCACCAACAAACCACTGGCCTTCTTCATGCAATATGTGGAGCAAACCCAAGCAGCAGCTAAGCCCGTTTCAGGGATGGTAGGGAGAGCCCACTATTTGAAAAGCAGGTACTGATGTTCAGCTCCAAGGCAGCAGACACTGTGAGCTAAGGAAAGGAAGAGCTTCCATTGACCACCCTCCCCTAGTTCCAGAGCCCTCTTCTGGCCAGACCACCAGCCAGCTTTCGAGTCCTCAAAGGAGGGGTGCTGATCCCACATCCCTACCAACATTTAGGGCTGGATGCTGCGAAATCACATCCAGGTCTGTGTCCTCCTGAAATAACTGCAGGGGCCAGCCTACTGCTCTACTTCACACTGCTAGAGACCTTTGCAGCCCTTTGACCAAAGGTGATTCACTTTCACAGATGGGGAAACTGAGCCCCAGAGAAAGCCACTGATTTGTCCACTATCAAACTGGCCAGCAGTTGATCTAAGTGCACATGGGGTCAGGCCCTAAACTGGCAGTGGGATGAGGTGCTTTCCAGTGGCATTTGTGCCAACCACCAGTCACCCGGCTTAATGTGCTTACAAATCTCTAGTCTCCCTTCCTGCCTACACAACTGGAAGATGTCATAAGCCATAATAATGTAATGAGACTGGCCTAGCTTCTACGCCAGAGGTTGCCCTAGTGAATTTCAAGCCCAGACAGTCTCCTACCAGACAGTATCTGTCTCCAAGAACTTCAGAGCTGCTCTGATCATCTGATCTTTGTTTCGCTGAGATGGATTGTCCAAAGCTGTGTAGCACAATGTTGTCTGCAAGACAAAAGGCAATTAGACCAGCCAGAGACCTGGGGGAGGGACCATGGTTCTGGTTTTACAAGGACCCAGACAACAGCTGAAGAATCCTTCCTGTGCTAGACAGCGTAAGGAATAGTAATGCAGAGCCAGGCCCAGGAGGCTTATGAGTTGAAACCCATTGGAAATTATAGGAATTTTCCCAGTTTTGGATCAGGCACATGGACTGCTTCTCTGAACAGTGACAGGCTGGGAGCATGCTGGAGGCCTCAGGGTAGGGAATCTGAATGAGAGGCATTTCCAACCGCAAGTCAGGTTCCATCCACATGGGAGTTTGGCCCACATTACGGGGCAATTGTTGACCCTGGGTTAACAGCTGCTAGCAGGTGAGGGCCCAGAACTGTGGACCAGGCAAAACCCAAGATGGTGTTAAGACGACAATGGCTAGATTCAGTCCCTTTGCTTATTTAGCTTAGAGATGTGGCTTGGAGAGACTACAGCTCCCAGCATGCTATGCTCCACCTTCATCCCAGATGAGGCTGCGGCACTGGCCCCAAAGAAATCACTTGTTAGATTCCTCCAGATCCTGGGGCTCACTGTGGAGCAGGGAGAGCTCACCAGATGCATGGTGTAGAACTTGATGGTCTCCTGCTGGGAATCCCATTCCGTTGCAACAGCAATAGCCAGAGCCTCACTGGGGACAGTGAAGAGCTTGGCTTGTGGAGTTTTCAGCTTCCTCTGGTCCAAGTTTATTTCAAAGCCGCCTGTGGGATCAGATTAGAACCCCGGGGGAATTACAGGGGAAAGCACTTAAGGGATCCGAATCCAATCCCAAGCGGGGGGCAGATTCAGAGGCAAAACTGAAGGGGACAAACTCATCCCTGGGTAATGCTACTGACACAGCCTGGCCCAGGAGTCTCCCCACTGAAGGCCTTAGGGGCCCCGCACTCAACCAGAAAATAACTTCCAAGAACCGTTCTGGGAAACACTTCCCCTTTGCGTGGCTTTGCTGGCCAACGGGGAAAGAACAAACCAAGTTTGGGCAAAGCTGGTTCCACTGTCTGGTTTCCAGGCATGGCCAGTCTCCACCTGTAGGCAGGGCCCGTGTTCCAGGAGGAGCCTGGGAAGATAACCACCCTTCCACAAAGGGCCAGGCATTGGACACCCAGTCAGACTCACCTTCACCTTGGGAGATGCTAACGTTCTGGTAAAACCTCTTCCTTTCTGGGGGGGGAGGAAATATGCATCCATTCAGAAGGCAGCAAAACAAGAGTTACATCCCTTTTCTCATCCCCACCCACTGCAGAGATAATGTGCCAGTCCCGCCCCCCCACCTCCCCCCCATGCACAGCTGGCTTCCCTCCCCATCTCGGGATTTGCTGGTCACAGCTGTTCCACCTGCTGGAGAGAGGGAGCAACTCCAATCAGCAGGCGCTTGGGTGGGTCACCACCATACCCAGCCAGCTTTTCAAACAGCTCCCTCTGGCGTGATTTCAGACAGAAGCCGAGGCTGTGTCGGCTGTGCAGCGCCAGGGAGAACCAGCATCCAGTCTTGTACAGCCCCTAGATTACAGCAACAAGCTCATCTGTCATTCTCCCAGAATGCCCTCTGCTTGGATCCAGGACTACCGCCAGCAATGCACTCTAACCCCATGTCCTCAGTGCGTGCATGTAGATGCCAGGTACACTGAAGGGTCTAACTTAACATACTGAGGGAGGAATGCGGTCTCTGCTTTTCACTAGACCGTTAAGCTGAAGATCCCCTTGCCAGCTGCACCCATTATGTCCAGGAGCACGCCTGGTGCAATAGCAAGTCTGCCTTTAAGCCCCAGTTTTAGAAGCAGCTTCCATCTGGCACCTGCACTTTGGCCCGGCACAACCATTAAACAGCTAAGTAGCACGAACAGTGCTCGCTAATTCCCTGGCACATTAGACAGCTAGATAGCAGCACTGACAGCCATCGCATCCACAGGATTCCCTGCCCAAACAAAACCCACAGGAGTAACAGTAATGAAAGAACTCAAGGGATGCCTAGGGCCTGTGTTACACAGGAGGCCAGACTGGATGACCAGTGGTCCCTTCTGACTTTATAATGCAGGCATGAATTAACATGGAAAGATGGGCTTTTTGAGGACATGCAAAGCCATGTCCAGTGTAAACAAGTTCCAAACTGGAAGCTACATGTCCACGCTATGGATCCAGTTCCAAGTCTGTTAACATGGGGACTGGGCCACTTACAGACACACAGTGACATTTCCCACACAAAGCCAGGAGAATGGGCTACATCTCCAAGCCACTGACCTTGATGTAGTGACACGAATGTATGTGCACAGTCTCAAGAGGCCTGAACTAAGACTCTGTTGCTACATCTGACTGCACACGCAGGCCCCTGCATTTCCAGAATCCTAAAGGAGACAAAGGATGTCTTTCCAGAAAAGCCTGCTAACGGATCAAGAATGCCACGTTGTTTGGACCATTCAAGCGTGCGCCCACATCTTTGATCTTGCAGCAAGACACACCCCTACTCCTATTTTAATGGAACTCCAGAACATGTATTTCACTGCAAGTTCAGAGTTCTGGCTTGTGAGGAACAAAGGGTCGAATTCCACCCTCCTGTTACAAACTACTAAAAGCACACAGGAGAGATGTTTAAAGAGCCACTTCTACAGCTAAGGAAGGATGGCTTAGCGGTGAGGGTGTTAGCCCGTGACTCAAAAGAATTGGCTTTGATTTGCTGTTCTTCCACAGACTGTGTGTGTATCTGTGTGACCTCAGGTTCCTTGTGCCTCCAGTCCCTATAAAACGGGGAAGCCAGGCCCTATAAAGATGAAATAGCAGCTCTGCCCAGCCTCACAGCAGACATAGCTGTACCTAAAACAGACAGGACTGACAAGGCGCGCCAGCCGCTGCGTCGGTGGGGCCGTACACAGGCGCAGTGGTGGGCTCACACACCAGCAGCAGCAGGCATGAGGCATTAGACTTCAAGCTGGTTGGGGCAGGGATGTCATTTCTTTTACATCCGCAGTGCCCTGTACGTAAGCGAATAGCAAGGTCACAGTCAGGCTTGAAATGCCTGGGCATCTGCAACCACTGCTTCAAATCATCAGTGGGGCTCATCCCGCTCATAAACTGAAGGTGCAGGTGGCTTTAAGAACCAGCTAAATCCACCACCAAGGAACGTCCCTACAATTTGCAAATGAGCATGTTGAAATTGTCCAAGCCAGAACCCCAGGGCCAAGCACATAGCAGGATCGCTTCCCAGCCATGTCCTCACCTGTGGGTGGCGTGTATGCCCGTGCCGTGCCTGGCAGCAAAAGCCTGGGACCCTCAACAGGAGAAGTCATGAGGAAGAGCCACGAGGCCTGTGGCCTGGTGCAGAACAGCCGTTGACAACCGCGCCACATTCTGGGGAGGCAGTGAGCCAGCGAGATGGGGACCTGTTGGATACCTGGGTTCCTAACACCCTTGCCACGATCAAGGAGCCCTCCAAGAACCCACTGCTGAGATGCCCTCCAAAGGAGCCCCCTTTGCCAGGATCAATAGGCCCCCCAAGGGTCCCCTCTTGCCGGGATCAATGGGCCCCCAAGGGTCCCCCCTTGCCGGGATCAATGGGCCCCCCAAGGGTCCCCCCTTGCCGGGATCAATGGGCCCCCCAAGGGTCCCCCCTTGCCGGGATCAATGGGCCCCCCAAGGGTCCCCCCTTGCCGGGATCAATGGGCCCCAAGGAGCCGCCCCCGAGAACCTCGCTGTGGGGACCAACGGGCCCCGAAGAGAGAAGGACAGAAGCCCATGGATTCGCCGGTAGACCCCTAGAGCATAGAAGGGCTCTGGCCCCTCTCCCGCTCCTTTTTTGGGCTCCGACGCGGCTAAAGGAAGGAACACGCCTCTAGACTCTGTCACTGGGCGCCGCCATCTTGCCCGCTCACGTCCAATGAGCGTCATAAACGCCTTATGTCCCTCCGAGCGCACCGTCACCGAGAGCCAAAGGAAACTACGAGTCCCAGAAAGCATTGCATCCGCCCCCCCCGCGTGATGCCCACAGACCAATGCGAACGGCGCCCCGCCCCGCCGCGCCCGCTGGGCCAATCAGAAGGCGCGGAGGTGCCGCCGGGAGGCCCTGAACCAGCGGCGGGGGCTGCCGGCGAGTTCCCGTCGGTACGGCGGCCGGGCCGGCTCCCCGCAGCCCGTGTCACGCTGGCGCCCGGCGACCCCCTCGAGATGCCGGTGCGGAGCGCGTGCTGCTGCCCGGGGGGCGCGCGGGACCGGGGGTCCGCCAGCCTGGTGCCGCCGCCCCCCATTAACACGGCGCAGCCTGGCGTCGCCACCTCGCTGCTCTACAGCGGGGCCAAGTTCCGCGGCCAGCAGCGCAGCAAGGGCAACGCCTACGAGGTGGAGGTGGTGATGCAGGTGGGACCCCGGGAACCCCGCCCCGCCCCCCTCTGGGATCAGGGCCCCCAGCACCCCTACGTCTGCCCCCCGGGATCCCTGTCCCGCCCCTAGAGCCGCCCCCTCTGGGATCGGGGCTCCCAGCACCCCTACGTCTGCCCCCCGGGAACCCTGCCTCGCCCCTAG